>OVBA01005349.1:0-20157 GCA_900406435.1 Lepidium aucheri
TTCTCTCTGCTGACGTGGAATTATTCATTAATGGCAGTTTCATAAAAAAAATTTTTTCCAAAGAAAACAGGGGTAAAACGGGATAGAAAATACCAAAAAGAGTAGAATTGTAATTAAAAGTTTTTTGAATTATTGTGGTCAATATAGGATGAAAAAAGACTATTCTAGTAATTCACCCTAATCATAATCGATAATTTTCCGTTTCTATAATTTTATAAAAGAGAATCAAAGTATCTTGTTCAATACGTATAGGGCTTAGTACAATTAATTTCTTTTGGTTTTTTTTTAACATTGATAAAAATTTGATTAAAAGTTTGAAATCATTGACTTTGAATATCTTTTAGACTATCAAGAGATGATATCAAAAACTTGAATGAATTTTTGTCCAAAAAAGAGAAGAAAAAAACTAAAGATTTTGAATGAATTTGCATGCGATATTGACATGACACTGTTGTTTTTTTTCTGACTTTTAAATACGAGGAGCTAAAGAGTAGATGGCTTAACCTTACCTACTGATTCCTATTTTTGTAAGAGTATTCGGCAACTTTGGAGAATAAGAAGTGACAAAGATTAATTGGTTCAGTGGAATGTACATATATTTGGGTTATAAGGTAAATCACATCACAGTTTAGTTTTATATAAGTATAAGTTGGTGACCTGAGTTCGGGTGAAGCTTGTATCATTATGAATTAACTTATTAATTTATGACGAAACTAGTGTGATATAGGTAGATAATAAATATTCATTTTGTGAAATGGTCGAATTCAACTCTATGTAAATTAGGGAAAAACTTATATAATTTGTTTGATATTTTGGAGTATATATTAAAAATTTATACATTTATTTATCAAATAATAGTTTACATATAATGTAAAGTGTTTTGTAATATTGAATTAAGTGTTTATAAAAAGTAATTTCTAATTTTTCTTGTTTTATATGTAGGTTTAAGAATAAAATTTTGCATGATAGTTATATGTTAAAAACGATTAATTATATAAATAAATTATTGGTGGAATGGTCATGATGAGTTGGATGAAGTGGTTGGATACCTCTTCTCTCAGTTCTAGCACTTGGTATCCATTCCCAGAATACTCCAGCAGAACAAAATAGTTTTATGTAGGGTCAAAAGTGAAAAGTAGGGCTTTCAATTTGTGACATAGCTTCATTCTCTGGAGGAGTTGTTGGTGTCATTTCAACTTTGTTGGTAGTCAAAGTCAACAACTTAGAGCACGTAGAGTTCTGTTGGTGTCTTTCGCGTATTCAAGCTTCCAGAGATGTTTATAAAAGAAACGAGATTTTAGCTTTCAATTTCGACAAAGAGAAGTGAGAAGTTTCCGTCTTGTTTAATTTGGTAGGAATTTGAGAGAGTTAATTTGTAATAAGCGAAAATGGTCACTTGAAATTTCCAAATGATCTATTTATAAGATAAGAGGAGGGAGAAATTACATTTGTTGAGAGTTAGTGGTGAGTTAAAATAATGTAGTAAAGAGTTAATATTAGTAACTTATGTGTGATTTCAATAGATATGAATATATTCTCTTGGTTGGATATATGAAGTGGCAAAAGTGTGCATCAAATAAATTAGTAAGAGTAATTCATGAATATTTGCTTATACCTCACACTATAACATTTTTGGGAGTATTGATTTTTTGTGTGGAATTATAGGTAACGAATTGATTGGGAGAATAACTACGACAACCTGACTAATGCAAAGAAGATATTCTATTACAAAGAGTCTTATCAATTATCCATATAAGAGCATGAACATCTCTCCATCCCCAAACATGAATATGTTGGTTTCTCTCTTGCCAAAGATAGTGAATTGTGGTCTGAAATACCATCCTAAGCAAAGCAATATCCAACAAGCAACAATTGGAGCAAAGAAGAGATTGGAGAGTACCAAACCAATTAGGGGTTATGGCAGTACCTAGGAGGACACTACACAAGCCATTCCATACTGTAAAACTATATGAACAGGCAAAAATAGATGTTCACGAGATTCATCTCACTCTTCACAAAAAACATAAGGTTGAAAACTATCCCAAGTTCGAATTTGACAGTCAGTAGATAAATGATCCTTGATAGCAAGCCAAGTAATAAAAGAAACCGAGAAAGTGCTTAAGGAAACTAGACAAAACAAACCAAGGGACATCTGGTTTCCTAATACGCATTTGATCCCAAATCCTCATGGCAAAGAAAATTGGCAAAAATCATTATCCATATGTCTCCAAAGCAATATATCATTGCAAATCAGAATCAAGAAGAGGTAAATCTTGTAGTTGAGAAACTAAAGTCTCAAAGGAGAAACCACGAGAAATTCCAAATAGCTGACCGAAGAGGAATAAGCATCAACAACCTTAGCCTCATGAGAAATACCAAGATAACGAGTTCCAAAATCTCCTGTAATATCAATGAGGTTGCCTAAAGGGCTCCAGTTATCAAACTAACAGGAGGATAAAGTGCCTGTTTGGATATGGATTTTAATAAAAGGATATGCTTAGTCACAGATCTTCAATAGTTTTTTTCCAAATCCAAGATCCTTTAGTATTAGATTTAATATCCCAATAGGAACCATAGCGAAGAAGATAATGATGAGTCTAGTTAACCCATAAAGAGCATATCTTAGCCCAAGAGACTTTTGCTTTAGAGGAAAAATTAGGAGAACCATACCACAAAAAAGATCCACATAATCTCTCAATATCAGCCACGCAACAAGATGAGAATCTAAATGCTGAGCACTAAAAATTTGAGATGCTAGAAAAAACCGATTTGATAAGTTGAAGGCCACCATCAAAAGACAGATATTTAGTAGACAAAGAAAGCATCCAGGAACGGATTTTATCAAGTAAAGGTTCACAATCTGACCTCAATATAGATTTGGTGGTGAGGGGAGACCAAAATACATAATAGACAAGACTCCAACACTAAGTCCAACACGAGTTGCAACATAATGTAAGGATAGTTAATATTTGCCACTAGAAAAAATGGAATATTGGAGGTGTTGATGCACAAACCAGAAATCGCAAAAAACTCATTCATAACTTTAAGAATTCCAAGTAACGACCATCCAAAGAAAATATCATTAGCGAAGTTAAGATGAGTAAGCTTGATGTCTTTACAAGAGGGATGATATTCAAAAACAGATATGAGTGCATCTTTGAGAGCACATTATTCAATATCACATAGAGATAAGGAGAAAGATAACAACCTTGAAGGAGTCCTCTAGCACTTAAGAAAAACTCATCTAAATCACCATTAATAGATACTGAAAATGAAGTTGTAGACACACACACATAGATCCAATTAATGAAAACTTCAGGTTGATGCATAGCCTAAAGAACAACAACTATAAATGTCAGTTAACTGTGTCAAACGACTTTGAAATGTCAAATTTGATAGCACTGCGAGAAGATACATATGACAAATGATA
Organism: Lepidium aucheri; assembly: GCA_900406435.1. NCBI lineage: Eukaryota > Viridiplantae > Streptophyta > Magnoliopsida > Brassicales > Brassicaceae > Lepidium > Lepidium aucheri. The sequence goes on from OVBA01005349.1 coordinate 3,431, forward strand.
GTCCTTGACGAATTCAGTAGCCAAAAGAACATTCTCTAGAAAGACTCTTCCTTTGATAAAAGTAGTGTGATTAAGCTCAATTACTGAAGATGAGAGAAGTTTTAAACGAGTAGCAAGAAGCTTAATAATGACCTTATACAACAAGTTGCAACACACAATAGGTCTGAAATCACACATAAAAATGGCTTCAAAATGCTTAGGAATGAGAGCAAGAGTCATAGCATTCACACCAGATGAAAGAAAACCGTATAAGAAGAAAGACTTGACAGTTGTTATAAAGTCTTTTCCAATAATCGGCTAAGCAGCTTTGAAAATTTTCATGGTGAAACCATCAGGACCAGAAGATTTATTTGAATTCATGGAGAAAACCACATTGTTAATCTCGGAAGGAGAGAAAGGACGAATTAGAGTAGATAATATATTGGCAGAACATCAAAAATAAATAAGAGAGTCCATAATATGCAAGTTGATAGCATGTGAAGAGATAGGACTAGCTTGCAGAAAGTTAGAGAAGTAGGAAACAACTTCTCTCTTAATATCAACTAAATTAGTAATAATGGCACATGAGTTTGTCCTAAGCCTCTAATGGAGTTCATTGAAGCCTTGGATTGAGAAACACGATGATAAAGTAGTATTCTGATTGCCAACTTCTAACCATTTTGTAAGGTTTGGTAATTCACCATAATGAGTACGGTTTAAAGAACGAAGCCCAAATTTCAATTTCTTGTGGAATATGTGTAAAGCTGATTTAGAGTGGTAAGATGAGGAGATTGATCCCAAACACACTTCACCAAAAGAAGAAAATGGTCATGCTCCACTAGAAAATTAAAGATTTTGAAGATTCTTCTATTACCAACAGCTTGTGTAGAGAGGTGAACAAGACAACAAGCATGATCCCCACTCAAAAAGAGCATGAGAATGAGGAAAACAGAAGTCTAATCAGAGTTCATAAGAGCTCAATCCAATTTTTTACCAATAAGATCACATGATTTCATATTTCATTATGTGTAAGAAGGACTTAAAAGTGCATTATCCATAAAATCATTATGAGAAACAAAATCTTGGAAACGACACATACCCTGTTGATCAAAAAGATATTCATCTGAGTATAAATGATCACTAAAAGATAAGACTTCATTAAAATCACCAAGAAAATCTAAGGTAGAGAAAGATGACAATAAGAAGAGTGAACTTCAAAGTTCTTCCTAAAGGATTCTAATTTCAATTAAAAACTAGAAGCATAAATCCCTGAGCAAATTAAAGTAGCATCAGAAACAACAACTTGAACACCGCAAGAATATGCGTCCAATCTGAGGATCAACCTTGCGTCACAAGATTGACCAGTCCAGCCCTTTGAGTGATTTGCGCCCAACTTGGAGTTTGACCAGTTACCATTGAGATCGGCCGTTCAGAATTTCAATTGATCGAACTGCATCTGGATCGATCGATCCTCGAAGCTACAAAGAAAAATGTAGTTTTTCATATTTTATACTAACATGTTTTAGACTTATATAATTAGGCTTTTTTAGAACTTTGGGGATATCTTTGCAATACTTTTCACGGCAAAGAGACCTTGTAAGCTGGGAGAAGAATTCATCCTCAACTTTGAGAAGATTTCTAAACCCTTTAATTCCTTTTGCAATTTAATTATATTTTCTTCATATTTTATTTTTGATTCTAGTTTGATCATGTCTAAGAAGTTCTCTTATCAGGTTTAGGGTTTTCTAGGGATTTAGGAATCAATAAAGTATGAACGAATAGGGTTTGAATCTTGTGTGTTCTCCATCTAAGATTGCGTTTAATGCTTATATTAGCCTGATCACCTAATCTATGATCTTAGGTTGTTTAACTCTCCAAAATGTGTTAAATGTCTGAACTAGTTTAGATGAGCAACTAATCCTTAACCAACGAAAGTTGATGTTAAGGCTAGTTGTGGACCTATCAGACCAATTCGATAATGCATGTTTACTTCTCTAATACCAAACGATAGTTTAGGATTTAGGGTTGTTAGGCATAGTAGTCGACATCGCGACAGTGGGTTTGATATAAATTTATGTCTGAGTCAAGAATTAATTAAATGTATGTCCTGAATAGTTTCCTTATTTGATTTCATATTTCTTGATGAATTCATGGTGCCTCATGCTTTTAGTATTGAATATTACATTGTTATTTTCTTAAGTTGTTTCTTGCAATCACTCATTTAATTGTTTTAATTTATTTTCAATTACAATTAATAACCAATAGTTGCAATTTTTAGTTCTCGTGGGTTCGATTCCTAAATACTACACTGATTTATTGTGCACTTGCAATATGTTATTAGGGTTAAAACTCGAGCATATCAAGTTTTTGGCACTGTTGCTAAGGACCAATTGGTTGCCTTTTGATTGAGATTCGAGTTCTAGTCTGGGCCTTTTTACTTACGTTTTTTTGTTTTTGTTTCTTTTTCTTTATGTTTCAGGTTTATGGTAAGAAGAAGTCAAGGCTCTAAAGATCTTTTGAACTTTGACAACGAGACACTTGCTAGAGTTGAGAGTGAGAATAGGAAGGCTAAAGCAATGAGTCAATTTCTAAAGATCTGATTACTTAGGAGATGAGCCAACAAAGTCAAGATGAAGTAGCTACACTACAACAAGTGCAGAGGGAAATCACTCAGCTTAGGCAGCTATAGGAGCAGCCTTAACGCCGATCTATAGGTGATATTGACACACATCATCAGTATTATCATAATAAACCAGCCATTCACCCTCCACCGATTCAGAGGCAAGACTATGAAATTAAAGCTCAGCTAATTGGATTGGTCAAGCATTATATCTTCAACGGTTTACCCAGAGAGAACCCGATGGATCACATCGAGAATTTTGAAGACATATGCATCACGACAAGCTCAAATTCAAATCTGTGTAGATTCAAATAGGAATATTTAGGATCCGTGTAGATTCAAATCTGGCATTTCAAATTTTCAGATTTTTTATTTCACTCACTTAACACTTATTCACACATATTTTTTGGATTCTGTTTAGCTCAGTGTAGATCGGATATAAGTCGATTATTGTAGTTTGTAGGTATGAATTTTATACAAATTATTTGGTCAGATTAGAATTCATGTTTTTATTTTCCAGAATCAAACAAATAAAGACTTAATAAAACAATGTAATAAAATTCAAAATTTAAATATTTTGGATTTTTTTGTTATTTCATTTCAAAATAATTAATAATATAAACAAATTTATAATTATAATTTTAAATATTTTAATATTAAAATTTTAATAAAAACAATAAGTTTTAAGTATATAATTTTATTTCATGTATTTTAGATATCTCATTCAGTTTATGTATAACTTTAGTTCGGATTTGGTTTTTCAGGTATATAAATCTATGTTTCATTTGACTATTTAGTTAATTGTAATTCGGTTTGATATATTATATTGAGGTTGAATTTCTTTTAGTTTTATAGGTTACTTATTTAAATATATATTAACCAAACTATTATTAATGCTTAGCTTTTATAAAATATTTTTAGTTATTATTTAATTTTTAAGTATTAGTTAAAATTTTCAAATATTTATTTTTAAATTAAAATTTTTTATCAAACACAATATCATTTTTTTATTAATATAATATTTATTCTACCAAATTCAGCCAGATTATTGTGTTACCATTTGACTTTAACTTTTTCACCCAAATTTCAATGAAAAAATAAAAATTCAGCATGATTTCATATTCAACCAAATTTAGTTGTTACCATTTAGATCCAAAGAATCTTATATATATATATATATATTACAAAAGCATATAAATGCAGAGTTGAAAAAACATATAATGAAGAAGAAGAACACTGGAAACAGAGAAGCAGACAGATGTGGCTCCAATTGGGTGATAAAAACTCTGATTTTTCAATGCTAGTATGCGTGGAAGACAAGCTTGAAACAAGATCTCAGTGATCACCAACGAGCATGGAGAACAAATCTTTGAAGAAGAAGAAGGGATAATGAATACCATCTCAGAACACTTTCAAAACTTATTCTCCCGACAAGACATTGATGCGGCCTTCCTTGCAGATACATTATCGAAAGTCCTGAAAAAGAAAGTTAACAAATCAGATAAACTAAGGCTGGAAGCAGAACCAACAGAGAGAGAAATCAAGGATGCTCTGTTTAGTATCCATCCCGACAAAGCCCCATGTCCGGATGGATTCTCGGCCAGTTTCTATCACACACACTGGCATTTGATGAAAGGGAAATTAGTAGGTGAAATTCAGCAGTTCTTTCATTGAGGCACCTTGCCCAGAACAATAAACGAGACACATATCCACTTAATCCCTAAGATTCAAACCCAAAGCGAGTTACAGAATACCGACCGATTGTACTTTGCAATACCTACTACAAGATAATAGCAAAGCTCCTTGCAAAGAGGCTAAAACCAATCCTACAAGACCTTATATCAGAAAATCAATCAGCATTTGTAGCTGATAGAGCAATCACAGAAAATGTCATGATAACTCATGAAGTTTTACATCACCTGAAGAGATCCGGAGCTAAAACACTAGGCGACATGGCAGTAAAAACAAATATGATGAAGGCCAATGACTAGAATGGAGTTTCATCGCAGGATTGCTAAAAAAATGGATTTCCCATCTGTTTTATTGGTTGGATATTGGCTTGTGTATCTACAGTATCCTATACTTTTCTGATAAATGGATTGGTGCAAGGAGGAGTTACCCCAACTCGAGGTATTAGGCAAGGAGTCCCATTATCTCTTTACCTATTTATCCTCTCCAGTGAAACTCTGTCTGGTTTATGCTGAGAAGCTCAACTCTCCAAGAAAATGCTAGGCATAAAAGTTGAAAAAGACAGTCCCAGGATTAATCATTCTTTTCGCTGACAATACAATGTTTTTCTGCAAGGCAAACTCACAGAACTGCAATGAACTCAAACAGATCTTGAAGAAGTATGAAAAAATCTCTGGCCAGAAGATAAGCACCCAGAAGTCAACTGTATCTTTTTCAAAAAAAAACACCAAACAGAACTAAAGCTCTGGTGAAAGACATCCTAGGCATATCACAAGAAGGAGGTTTTGGCAAGTATTTGGGACTGCCGGAATCATTTAGAAGAAAGAAGAAGGATCTTTTTGTATTTATAGTAGACAAGATTCGACAGAGAGCCCTAGCTTGGTCAAATAAATTCCTATCCCCGGCTGGGAAACTTGTAATGTTAAAAAATGTCCTATCATCCATTCCTACATACGTGATGTCATGATTTCAATTGCCTATCTCTCTATGCAAAAGTATACAAGCTGTTTTGACCAGGTTTTGGTGGGATTCAAAAGAAGGACAGAAGAAGATGTGTTGGATCTCCTGGAAATCCCTGGCAAAACCTAAATTCATGGGAGGACTGGGAATGAGAGATATTCAAGCATTCAATCAGGCCTTATTAGCCAAGATTAGCTGGAGATTAGTACATAAACCTTCTTCCTTATTGGCTAGGGTAATGTTGGGAAAATACTGCCACAATGAAACATTCATGGAAACAACTTCTAAACCCCAAGCATCACATGGTTGGAGAAGCATTCTACGAGGAAGAGACCTACTGAAACCAAACCTGGGTTGGGTTGTTGGAAATGGAGAAAAAATCAGACTATGGTCCGACTCTTGGATAAATCCACTAAACCCAGAACAGCCTATGGGTCCACCTACTCGTGAATCGAAAACCTACTGGTAAAGGAAATTTTTGTGGAAAATTCTATAGAATGGAATAGAGACACAATCAGAAAATTCTCCCTCAATACGAGCAGACCATTCTCTGCATAAAAGCGAGCAAAACTAAACAAGCGGACAAGCAAATCTGGATTCATAATTCCTCAGGTACATATTCTATTAAATCTGGGTATACAAAAGCAATGGAACTTAGAACCTCAAACACTAGTGGGCAAGTACAACTAGGTTTTAATTGGAGAGAAAAAGTACGGAACCTGAACACGGCACCAAAAATCAAGATGTTCATCTGGCGAACTCTGCAAAGATCTCTTCCCATAAGCAAAAATTTGGCATATAGGTAAGTGGCAGCATATATAAGATACCTCTGGTGCAATGAACTGGAGTCACAAGCCCATATCTTCTTCAGCTGCAAAAAGGCAAAGAAAGTCTTGAGTTTAACACAATGGAAGGAGCCAGTTCAAGCAAATATGACTCCGGGTACTCACCAAGGTTTTTCTTAGATCCTAAACTGAACTGCTTCTCCGCCGATGGGTATCACTGTTCCGCTAAGTCCATGGATTCTCTGGGGACTATGGAAAGCCAGGAACCAAAGAAAATTTAATTCCCAGGATTTTACTGCCGAATAGATTCTCACGAAGGCTATTCTCGATGGAAAAGAATGGGAAAAAGCTCAGGCCGAAACAAAGGAGTTAACTCTCTTACCTGTAACCGAATCGAATCATTGGATGATACCAGATCAAGCAGCATCAGGTCTAAAATGCCAAGTCGATGTAGCATGGCTTTCATCATCAAAGCACGCCGGATTGGGCTGGACGCTTCAAGACAACTCTCATCTTATTCTCGGTGCTGTAATTTTGTTGGATCGCCATTGATGAGTGAGACTTTAGCTATGAGAGCTGCAATTACAGAAGCAAAAGAGAGAGGAACTAAGTTTTTATGGATAGCAACAAACTGCAAAACTCTCATAAATGCAATCAACAATAAGCTTTACCTATCAGAAATCCATGGCGTAAATGCAGATATTCTCCTTTCCGTTGAATATTTGGAAGGTTTCTTTTGTCGTTACATTTCCACGTTTAAAAAACATAACTAACATGCCATTTCCTTCAGCAATGCTGACTTTGTAGGTCCATAGGCCCGTTATCTCTGCTTCAATTACGGAAGCAAAAGAGAGAGGAGCTAAGTTTTTATGGATAGAATCAGACTACAAAACTCTCATAAATGCAATCAACAATAAGGTTCACCTACCAGAAATCCATGGCATAAGTGCATATATTCTCCTTTCCATTGAATCTTGGGAAAGTTTCTTTTGTCGTTACATTCCACGTTTAAAAAACATAGCTAACAGACCCTTTCCTTCAACAATGCTGACTTTGTAGGTCCATAAGCTCGTTATCTCTCTTTATTTTGATGAATGTTTTTTGGTGTTCAAAAAAAATCCTTTAATTATTTCTACATTTGGTTGAAAAAATTAACTCATAACTATTATTTTATCTAATTATTCAATTATCAATTAACCTATCAACAAAATTATTATATTGACAATAAAATTGATTTGTCCTCCTTTACATTTGATGCACACATAATGAATTACTCAGATCATCTAAGTACAGAGGGTGCATATCTTTCATACAAACTTTTTGGGACATATGCTTCCTTGACAATAATAGTTGCATTATGTGCTAACAAATATGTTAACAATTACTCCTTCCATTTTATAATAAGTATCGTTCTAGTATTTGCACACAAATTAAAGAAACATATTAAAATTCTGTTATACCCTTAAAAACTAATTGACTCTTGACATTCTTTTTATTTGATTGGTTGATAATAAAGTTAAATTAGACTATTTATGCTAAAAATTAACAAACCTAAAATGATACTTATTGTGAAATAAAGAGAGTATTATACATGTTAGTCACATCTAATTTCTCAGGTAATTTACATGTTATTTTGATAATATATGTATTAACGGTTAATAAACTTATAGACAAAACATTAAATACGCGGATATATTTGTTGCGTTGTTTGTTTTGGGAAGTAAATTTTCTTTTAAATCACGAGAAGATTAGTTTCATATAAACTCAACAATCCCCATGACACGTTCATGGCTGATGTTTCTCCAGAGCCTATCGATTCAGAACTCAATATCCCATCCGAAGACGACAATGTGGAAATGATAAACATGCCTGATGAAGGAAATGTGCCTGTGGAAAACCTGGCTGAAGACGAAGCGGCTCAGAACCAAAATGCAATGAGCACAGAACCACCAGACGCAACATCTGAAGCACCATCCAGCTAATTCCACTTCATCAACTCCAGCTTTGCACCCTCAATGCATCATCTTGAAGTCATTATGCTTGATAATTGTTATTTGTATGGCTAGTCGGTATGGACTTGGGCCTTTAATAAATCCAATATTTTGGTTTTGTCATGTTTCTCCTTGAACCGAACTCTCTTTATTTTGGACTGGTTTTGTAATAGGCTTTAGACGCATCCTTTAATATTTAATATATGATTAATTTCCGGGAAAAAAAACATCCAAGTGGTCAATTCTCATATACTTAGTTTCCCATAAATGATTGTCATTTTCTTAAGTAGTTTTCACTTAATTTAATTTTCCCTATTAAATAACACCTTCAAGTGATGGCGATACGTTTCGTTTCGTCAAAACTCGTTGGAAGCAACAGGCAACAAACCGAAAGAGAAAGAGAGACCGTTGGATCCAAATCTCAGTTTTACTCCTCTGTCTCGAAGAAGAAATGTACGGCAAAACCATATGCACCATCGTCTTCTTCATCTTTCTCGTTGCTTCTTTCTCAATCTACATGGGAACCGTCGATCCAAGACCTTACTTCTCTCTTCTCCAGTCACAATCACAACCTCGTGGAGTCTCTCCTTGTAGTGTCTCCGGACGACCTCTCCGTGTTTACATGTACGATCTCCCTCGGAAGTTTAATGTGGCGATGATGGATCCTCAGAGCTCAGATGTTGAGCCTCTCACCGGAAAGAATTTACCTTCTTGGCCTCAGACTTCTGGGATCAAGCGACAGCACAGCGTTGAGTATTGGCTTATGGCTTCGCTTCTCCAGGGAGGTGATGAAGAGAAGGAAGCAGTTAGGGTTTTTGATCCGGATTTGGCGGATGCGTTCTATGTTCCCTTTTTTTCGTCGCTGAGCTTTAATACTCATGGGAAGAACATGACGGATCCAGATACCGAAATTGACCGGCAATTACAGGTACTTTGTATTTGAATTCTGGCCATTTTATGGATGGTTTGACTAAGTTAGAGGTTAAATTAGTTGACAATTACCGCTAATTTTACTCGTTTGAATGCCCAAGAATGATGCTGTTTAGAGCATTGCAGTATCTGGGAATCGAATTATCAACTTCAAAAACCCTAAGTATCTAAGGCAATTTGCACAATTCAGTTTGAGAAAGTACTGTATTCAAAAGTTCAGTCTACAGGAATTGTATTGAAAAGTTTTATGATATACAGGATTTTCTTGTTGTGTCAGGTTGAGTTAATGGAATTTCTTGAGGGTTCAAAGTATTGGAAGCGTTCAGGTGGCAAAGATCATGTAATTCCGATGACACATCCTAATGCTTTCAGATTTCTCAGGCAACAAGTCAACGCATCAATTCTCATTGTTGTGGATTTTGGGCGTTATCCCAAAGAAATGGCACGTCTCAGTAAAGACGTGGTTTCCCCATATGTACATGTTGTTGAGTCATTCTCATCTCATGATGGTGATGATACGGATCCTTTTGAGGCTCGCACCACACTTCTTTACTTCCGTGGGAATACAGCCAGGAAAGATGAAGGTAAAATTCGTCTCCGGTTGGAAAAGTTACTAGCTGGTAACTCTGATGTTCACTATGAGAAAAGCGTAGCAACAACACAAAACATCAAAGTGGTAAGTTCGTCTCTAATTATCACTCTCATGGCAAGGATCTATATTGGTTAAATCTTGATAGAGAGAGAACACATAGTTGGAAGTCTTACCAAAAAAGTGCACAAACCCAGCATTCTCAGTCCAGGGAAAACAGAAACCTGAGAAGTCTTAAATTCTTAGGAAGACTATAAGGCAGTTACGAGTGTGTATAGAATTGTGCTTTGTGTTAAGGTTTAAAGAATATTTTGCAGACCTATTAGGCTTAAGAGAATTTCTGAGTTCTGAGTCCTCTTTAACAAACTTTCTATTAATGGTTCTTGTATTGGGTAGTCCGTGCTCTTCATTTTGTAATCTGATTTAGAGCAGAGTAAAAGAAGATGTATGGTGTTGAAGCTATCACAGTTATATTAAATCTTCTCCTTGTGTTTTGTCACCAGTCTACGGAAGGGATGAGAGCATCAAAATTCTGTCTGCATCCAGCTGGAGACACTCCATCTTCATGCCGCTTATTTGATGCAATTGTCAGTCACTGTATTCCGGTCATCATAAGTGACAAGATCGAGCTGCCCTTTGAAGATGAAATAGACTACTCAGAATTTTCGCTCTTTTTCTCTGTAAAAAAGTCGCTTGAACCAGACTACATCCTCAAAAACCTCCGCCAGTTTCCCAAGGAGAAATGGCTGAAAATGTGGAAACATCTAAAGAACGTATCTCATCACTTTGAGTTCCAGTACCCGCCTAAGAAAGAAGATGCAGTAAACATGTTGTGGAGACAGGTGAAACACAAGATCCCTAATGTAAAGCTCGCTGTACATAGAAACCGGAGGCTGAAAGTCCCTGATTGGTGGCCCTGAAGAATAGTGAACAGTGACAAAAGTTGTCAAGGTTAAGTCTTTTCATTTTTTCTTCTCCCCAATATTTGTATATTTGTTGATTCTTTTGTTACATTTGTGTTGCTCGATCCCTTTTTAGGCATATATACTTCAAAACGTTTTCTTCTTTTTTTTTTTATTTTTATTCTGAGGTAAGTCACACAAACTTGTAATGCATATAAAGTCTCGGCGTTTCTGTTTTGATTTGTCTTTGAGGTTCACTAATTCAGATACTTATATCTTGTAAGGTTTGAGATCAGAGTTCCTATTGTTGTAAACTTGTAATGGAAGTAAGAGGATCAAGCTGCTCCTTATTCTTCTATCTTTTCTGTAAGTTGATCAAATTGAGAGTTATCATGGGATTTTCTATTTCGCTATTGTTGTCGGATTCTTTATAGTAGACCTATACTAAGAAATACGAGAATTCATTTGGTTATCTTGCTTTTCGGGATATAGAACTATACTAACATGTTGCATCTTTCAAGCAATCAATCATTGGAAGCATGAACCCTTCTACTATTGGCAAAACTTCAAACTTGTCAAGTCTTTATTGTTTTTGTGGGGTCGAGTGGCATATCTTGTCTAAAATCAGCTAATGTTTTGTTTTTGGAACCGACCGACCATAATCCCCTTGAACCGGCCGTTAAGAGGGTGTATTAGGCTGAAATCATGTTGCAATGGATCCACATAAGTGTGTCATTTGGCATGAAAAGTGTCGTATGTATCTTTAAAGCATCCTGATGAAGGGGCAAATGGGTCATTTCCTCTACTTAATAGATGAAATTCTACTCTGTGACTCACTATTAATAAGTCCCAGTCGGCTAAGCTGACTAGCAAGAGAGAACAACCAAGCACGTTCTTCTCTTCACCAAAAACAGTCGTAAATCTGCAGAGAATAATATCTCATTTTTAACGAAGATGCGAGTCGTCAGAATTTCGTGCGTCGGGACAAGTCATCTCTCACCTCCCTCTTCCGTCGCTGGTTGCCCTTCCCACTCCGGTAACGTCTCTGCCTCCTCCGCCGGTACGCGTGTTTCACTCTCTTTCGATGTTTCCGGATTTATATCTTCTGTAATCAGTAACAACGAATCTACTGAAATCGTAAATCATCGTGAACTTTCCGTATTCGATCGTTGCTTGTTTACTTATTTTGCCCTCATAATTGGAGATTAGATCCATTCAATGCCAATTATTTCATTTTCATTTTTAAGAAACGGAAACCAAAATGAAATCATTATCTCTTCTTCTATTTTGTGATCACTATTAAAATTTCCGCTTATAATGTTGCATTACGGGCCAAGTGATTCAAGTTTGTGTTTGTCTTTGGAACAAACAGAAAATTCCCTTCACCATTCTCCTTCTATATTATTATCACTTTAGAAATTCTATAATCTCCGTTTTCCGTTTTATTTTCCAAATTTATAATGATGCATAATCCGCCAACTGATTTGAATTTGTGTTTGTCTCTTGGGGAAAAAATGTTTATTTTTCTTTTGTTTTCAGTGATGTTACTATCGTTGGTAACTGTAGCAGAGTAAGGCTATCGACAGTATGTTTGACCAGAAACTCAATAACCTAACGTGTAGAGATGAGTGATGAGTGATGACTAAAGAAGCCTATCTACAAAGAAAATAATAATATTATATTATATAGTATCAAATTAATATTTTGGGACTATTCTTGGCATAATTATTAGAGCATCCCATCAATGAATCTTCTAGTGGGGTTTTTAAAAAAAAAAATATTAAAAAAAAACATTAAACTTTGTTTTAAAAAAAAGAAAATTGACTAATCGTAAACCGTCACGTGTCGTGGGACCCACAAAATAATTGCAGAAGACTGCAAGAGGCCGTTATTGTTTTAATAATATTTAAATGTGACTTTTTTTTTTGGTTTTTGTGCTAAAAACCATCAATGGGATGCTCTTTAAGTGTCTGGGTTAGAAGGAGCATCGCCTTCATTTTATATCTCAATCATAATCTAAAATTGGGGCTCATTAGTGGGTCCCCTGAGTTAAATAATTCGTATCGGCGGTTCATAGGAATTGCACCGGTTTAGTTTAATCGGACGGTTCTGAGAGATCCGTGAATGATTCAATCGGTCTGCCACGTGAGTCGAACAACTTCAAGTAGATCTATATGTTCGTAGTTAAAAAGTTACACTTTTCTTAGATTTATCGTAGAGTTTAATTTTTGTTTGGTCCCCATTTGATGTCTAGATCAGCTTCTGCGGCAAATTTTGACATATGTTTGTAAATTGGGGTAGAGGCAAGTGGTACTCACTTCATATTCTTTCTGTATGGCAATGTGGTCACACTAATATTCAGAGTAAATTAGGTAGCTAGCATTATGTAAAATTGTATTTAGGTAAATGACAATTTAAAATCTCTTAGATACATATCTGTTATTGGGTAACTTGTAACCATAACAAGATATGTAATAGGAGTGTCCTATCCAGTTTAACCCATCCAAAATCATACAAAAATGAACAATAGTTGCTTTCGTGTAACTCTGGATCCCAGTTTATCTACGAAAGCTGTAGTTACGAACAACAAATCACTTAATAAAACTATCCTTAGGTGCTGGCTTTGTGTTCTTGTTTCGTTTTAGATCCTTGGAATCTTGATGTGTTCTTATTTGTCTACATAGGGCTGATTAATGCGGATGCAGAGGACACAAGTTGTGGTAACACGCCTAGTTGGAGAATCAAAAAGAGCTTAACATGTGTGTGCTTCCACCGCAAGAGAGCTTATGAACGCATCTGCTTTAACTTAACACCATTGCAGGTTAACACAATTGGAAACAACAGCTGCATCAATTGGTTTTAAATGTAAGCTCTAACTTTTTCTGAGTCTTATTTCTTTCTTGTTTCGTAGGAAGAAAGACTGCAGAGGTTGAGAAAGAGAATGAAGAATTACTTTGATGCATCACGGCCCGACCATCAAGAAGCATTAAGAGCACTGTGGTCAGCTACGTATCCCGATGAAAAGCTTCAAGCTTTGGTCTCAGAACAGTGGAAAAATATGGGATGACAAGGAAGAGATCCATCTACTGATTTCAGGTCAATCTCTTTCTCTCGCTCGAGTAAATGAAACAGGTGAGATAGTGCTTGATTTGTTGTTGTTTTTTGCAACTATTTATTATCAGAGGAGCTGGGTTCATATCACTAGAGAATCTTCTATTCTTTGCCAAGACATTCTCGGTAAACTTGACTCCCACAATTTTCTAATTGCAGAGATTCATAAACCCTCTTTATGTAATTTTCCAGTTCCATTGTTGTAGTAGACTTCGTTTCAGCGTCTGTTAAAGAAACAGGGAGGCAAAAGAGCGGCTTGGGAATATCCATTCGCTGTAGCTGGCGTCAACATCACCTTTATGATCATGCAAATGCTCGATCTAGAAGCTTGTGAGTGTCCCTCATTCACTCACTGTCCAATATATATTTGCCTAAACTTGGTTTTAATTCTTTACTGTACATGTGCAGTGAAGTCTAGGAGCTTCGTACGGTCCATCTTCTTACAAATGCTGTCAGGTAATATGAGCGAAACATATCTATCTGGTATTCGGGTTACACTCCATAGTGGAAGAGTACTTGAATACTGACTAAGTTTTGGAAATCCAGAAAGTGAATGGGCCTTTGATTTACTCTACTGCGTGGCCTTTGCGGTAATGGACAAGCAATGGCTCGACAAAAATGCCACCTACATGGAATTCAACGTGAGTCCATCGTGTTCGCATATTACACATAGGTTTGTAGTGTAAATGTTGATGATCATGATGATGATATATTGATGGTGTAGGATGTTCTAAGATGTACTCGGGTGCAGCTACAGAGAGAGCTAATGATGGATGATGTTTTCAGGATCGAGGATATGCCTTCATTTTCTCTTCTCTCTTAGTCGTCTTATCCATCAATTCTCGGTTGTTACTATAGATTTAGACAATTTTACATAAGGAAACATAAATTGGTCGATTTTGTTGACGAATATTGACTGACGGAGATGAGAGAACAATATAAGCAATGGCGAGTAAATAAGTGGTCGTTAAGCTCAACAAAAAATCACATAAACCATTCATAAGTTATTTATTTAAACCTTACAGTCTCAAATAAAAATCGCATATTAATGCTATCCTTGGGCATAACGGAAAACAGGATAGGAAATTACGGGAACGGATCAGGAACGATTAATTCGGGAGATTAAATTTACTTCCCAAATGATTTTGGTTACAAAACGAGACAGAAATTCCAGGAATCGGGAACGGTACATGAATTTTTGGACTCAAAATTTACTTCCCGAACTATTCACAAAGTTTTATTAAATCGGGAAATTATAGTATATGTACAGAAAATAGTTTGAGAATTACGAGTAATCAAAAAACTAAGATTATTTTAAATTATATAATCAATATAAAAAATAACAATGTATAAACGATATACCGATATTCAGTACACAAAAATATAAAATTACACTATTTGAATTTGTAATTAAATAACCAAACATTACCACTTTTTACCAAAACCACTAGTATATCGATATTAAATCATTTATATTTATTGTAAGGTTCTGAAAAATTTAAGTCGAATATTGTTATAGGCTTCATTGTAGCTATTTAATACATATCTAATATTTGAATCTAATATATTTTAGCATTTTGTTAACATAAACAAATTCTCAACGGGAATTCTGCGAATTCCCAAACCCATTTCCGACCCTTTCCCTTACCCGTTTGAATATTATTTTTGAATCCGAATGAAAAATTATAATTTCCCATACCTAAAAAGGACGAGAATTACAGGACGGGAGCGAGATGGTATGGGACAGGAGTCCCGATATGCCCAGAGCTAATTAATGCAAACATGTTTTATATCTAACTAGATGATGTCCCGTGCGGTTGCACGGGATTAAATTTTCATGAATTTATTCCGTATACATAGTTACTTATATTTATTTGAACTAAATATTTTTCTTTTGTTTATTCATAATATGGGTTGATTTATATATTTGAATGCATCGAGAAATTCGTATTATACATATATTAATCTTGAAATTGAATATGCGATTTTATTTATATATGTGGTTTAATATTGAAATGTTGAAATTTGATATGCGGTTTCATTGAAATTGGTAATATATAAATTTATATTATAATGATTATTTGTGTTGTATTCCAAATGTATTTTTTCAGACAGATGTACTCTTTTTATGCATTATATAATATTTTGTCTCTACTACTTATAAAAGTTAGTAGTATCTATAAAATCAATAGCATCTCAAACAAAAATTATATAGAATTTAGGTTTTGCAATATTATGATTTTCGTATATAAATTTTTTTTGATTTGTGTCATTTAGATTTTTAGACTCATTATCTTTCAGGTTTTTAGACCCGTATTCATTTAAATTTTTACATCCGCGTTTATTTAAGGATTTAATTTTTTTTTCTTAATTGTTATAAATTTATATTCAGTAAACATGAAATAACAGTATCTAAAAGATTATAAATTATTAAAAAGATTTCTATTGTAAAATAACTTAAATCAGTTTTAAGTATTTTTGTTTAATTAAGTTTACTAAGAATCGTTTCTATTTTATTAATATATATTACTTTAATTTTTTCAATTAAAGGATTTATTTGAATATGGATATCTAATCAATTATATTCGATAATTATTGTCTTCAAATATTATCAATGTATATGTTAAAAATTCAAGGTATATTCATGTTTCTTACAATTGAAAGTTTGTTTCTAAATCAATTATTACACAATATTTTAAAATTTAAATAGGGATAAGTAGTATTTTACTTTATATACATATACTCTTTTTTAAACTATATATTCTTGTTATAGATATTTTATAGTAAGATATGTAATATGTTTTTTCCAATAGAAGTTGTATACATATAGAATATAAGAAAAATTTATTAAAAATTTATTATTGAGGTTTTGATTTATTATAATTTTTGAATATGTTATATAAATATAGGAAATAATTACCTATATTGTAAGCATGATAATTGCCAAGGTGAAAATATCTATATGTTCACCGCCTCACTTCTACTATAAATATGGAGGGGTTGAATAGCTTTGAGTTAAGTGTAACACACACAAAACAATAATAAAGTTTTGGTTCTCATCTCCTCTCTTTTATTCATCTCAAAAAAATAAAAATAATAATATTCTAATTCCAAATACTAATTTCATAACACGTTATCAGCACGATTAGCCCCGTACCAGAAAAAGGTAAA
>OVBA01005350.1:0-20153 GCA_900406435.1 Lepidium aucheri
AAATTGTTTTAAATAAGAATATTTTAAAATAATAAATGATATATATATATATGTAATATTTGTATATTTATTTCTACATACTAATATATAAATATATATATATATGCATAGTTATATAGATGTCTTGCGTATATTAATATATAGATATAAAAGTATATAAACTTACAATAATTATGTGTGCATTATAACAAAAAAAATTACGGAAAAGAGAAATTTCAAACTATTTTATTATACAATTTTCAAAAATAATATTATGTATTCTAACTTAATTCTTTTCAATTCCTAACAATAATCCAAAAAAAAATAAGGTTTTCAAAAAAAAAATCTGTTCTTGATAAAAAAACTCGTTCCTGACAAAAAAAAGTTCTTTAGAAAAAAAAAAATTCAACAAAGAATCCTTGTAAAACAAACAGATTCACAGCATTAACTCCAATCCTACACAAATCGGAGCCCATACTCGGTCTAAACCCCATGTTATCAACCTAATTACAACACCTAATTCATCTAAAATCAACATCACATTTCAAAATCAAATATTTTTCAAAACTAAAACCTAAATCTAACTACAAAGGAAGAATAGAGATGAATAACTTACATATTGTCCATTGTGTATCAGGTGCTCGATTCACCGGAGGAGAGGATGGTCGGAGTCGCGGCGGGAGAGATATCGAAGATTCAGCAGCGAAGAAGTGAGGAAGAAGAAGAGTTGGGTGAAATAGGATAAGGACCGTGGGTTGTCGTAGGATGTCGAGTAAACCCGTTGGTTTCCGTGAGTTATATTTAAAACGGTTGATTGCCGTGGGTTATATTTAAACCCGTTGATTTCTGTGGGTTATATTTAAACCCATTGATTTCTGTGGGTTATATTTAAACCCGTTGATTTCCATGGGGAATGTGTATCCGTTGATTTCTGTGGCATAATTCAAGCCATTGATTTCCGTGGGATTTATATGAATTCTCGGGTAATTATAATTTCTTGTGATTGATTTACCTGTTAGATTTTAAAAGCAGATTGATTAAATTCTCGTATATGTAATATATTTTTGAAAAATAACATGGAAGAGCACATAATATAAGAAAAATTATATTCTTAAATATTAGAACTTAATTTATAAAACAATACAAGGTAAATGCCACGACATTACAATATTTTTTAGAACATTAGAACATACTAAATTTCATTTAAAACTCATAAATAAAATAACAACACATGTTTACATAATTAAACTAAATCATATCCATTATCATCCATGTGACGGATAGCCCGAAGCAGTAGTGGAAAACAGTACAGCTCTGTTCTACCTAACATTACTGTAGGTTTCCATCGGCTCTGTAACCTACGAAAACCTATGGCGTGTTATTTATTCAAAAAAACATTTAGTCCATCGGTTTTCCTAGGTTACAAAGCCGATGAAAATCTACAGAGTTTAATTTTCGTAGGTTTCCATCGGCTACGTAGCCTACGGAAACCTATGGTCTTTTATTTTTTTTAAAAAAATTTAGCCCATTGGTTTCCGTAGCTTACATAGCCGATGGAAACCAACGGAATTTAATTTCCGTAGGTTTCCATCGGCTATGTAACCTACGGAAACCTATGGTCTCTTATTTAAAAAAAAAAATTTAGCCCATCGGTTTCCGTAGCTTACAAAGCCGATTAAAACGTACGGAAATTAAATTCCGTAGGTTTCCATCAGCTATGTAACCTATGGAAACCTATGGCCTTTTATTTTATTTTTAAAAAATTAGCCCATCGGTTTCCGTAACTTACATGGCCGATAGAAACCAACAGAATTTAATTTCCGTAGGTTTCCATCGGCTATGTAACCTACGGAAACCTATGGCGTCTTATTTTTTTAATAAAAAATTAAGTCCATCGATTTCTGTAGGTACAAAGCCGATGAAAACCTACGAAAATTTAATTCCGTTGGTTTCCATCAGTTTTGCTAACCTACGGAAACCGATCACTTGACTAACCGACGGACTCCTACGATTTTAAAATTTTAGGTCGATTTCCATCAGTTTTCGTGGGAATTAGTAACCGACGGGAAAAAGTCGTTGGTTTTTCCGTTGGTTTTTACCTTACTTTCTTGTAGTGGTAGAATTAAAAGGGATTTTAGGGTGTAGGGTAGGCTATGGATCGGGTCTTGTCGATCCAATTGTTAACAAAAAAAAAAGATTAATAAATACATAGTGAGAAAATCAACCAATGAAAAATTATTTCAAAGTTTTCAAAAAATATCACTATAAATTTTGAAAAAATACTTAAAATGGAGAGACTATCAATATCATTTTAGTCAAAACTATATATACCACACATATTTACACATATATATATATATATTAATGTATATATGTATAATAATAATAAAGCATACTCCAACAAAATATAAAATTTAAAATTGTTCATAAATTTTTTAGTTATTTGAAAAAGCCATATATGTCAAGTATGTGGCAAGCAAATTATAACTATAACTATAACGATGACCTTACATTACAGCCTTAATTGTTGGAAACAGATCTATTTATATTTTGTCAATAGAGTCAGCGACAAATTTTGATCTATAACCTAAATGATTTAACTAGAATTAGGTAAAATTCAAATTCACCACTTAATATAAAACTAATTAAACTATCTGAACTTTGGCAGAAACATATCTATTTAAAATATCTAAAATAAAGATGAAATTGACGTCTAATTGTGTGTGATGCTAGATACTTAAAAAGTATTAAATAGCTTCTTCTTTTTTTTTGTTAACTAAAAGTATAAAATAGCTGTCCTATCAAATTGCAACCTTCTTTAATTATATTTTATATACAAATAAAAATAAAAGAAAAACCATATTCATATGCATATTATGTGTCCACTTCACTTAGCTAATTTCTCTTTGCTCTTTACTTTTCTTTAAAAAAAGTTCGATATAATCTAAACTGGTGACATAATTGCTAACGATACAATTTAGGATGTGAGCGTAACGCGTATATTAGGCAAATAGACTTAACACAAACACTGATCTTCGCACAAGAAACCAAAAGAAAAGGCTTACTCTTAGTTAAAGTCAATAGAATCATTTGTCTTTGCATTGTTGAAAATTATTATATTTCTTTAAGATAGATTTTTTTTTTAATTTTTTTTCTGTCAACCAATAAATAATATTGAGAATTTTTTTTTTATTTTATTACTTGACAGAACTTAGTGGTTATTAGTGTGTTTTTTTACTTCACACTATGCAATTATGTCAACATATATATATATATATATTTTTAATAATTGTATTTTTCATGTAATGTAATATAACCGTTGATGCGATATTCATTAGCTAAATCACCATAACCACTAAACTGATAAAAAATTTGGTAACTAAACAAATAATTTCGGTTTACTTTTTACTCATATTCTAATTTTTATTTTTCATGCAAATTTTTTTTATTCCAATTCTTCTTAAGAATACATAAGCTACATATGACGTTACCTGCTTCTTCTTTTTTAGCATGTCCGTGCAGCTAGTCTTAATATACTATGAAAAACCATTATAAAAAGAGAAATTACTAAAAATGTCTCTTTTGAAATGTCTTTTTTTCAAAACATATTTTTGATGATCATTTCTCTTTTCTAATTATTTTTAAAAAATTATAGATTTTGAAAAGGGTATATGCCAAAAGGAGTATTTTTGAAAATCTCCCTTGTAAAAAACTGAAATATTTAATAAAAGAAAAAAGAATTTTAATAAAAGAAAAAAAAATTTTATAAATTTAATTCTTTCCTATTTTATTTCATCTTTTTATGGAATTTCCTTTTTAAGTTTGAAATAATGTTTTCCCGTTGAATAATAGTTTTTATTTTTCAAATTGGTTTCTCTAGTCTACGAATTTTGTATTTTCTGCAATATTCTTTCTCTCAGTTTATAAAGAACAACAAATAGGATTGAACGAGTTATTTCAAAAACAGTTAAAATATGTGATTGGGATTAATCCACTTATTGTCTGGTTGACTTCAACTTTTTCTTTCTTGAATCTGAATTATAGTAGAATTGGAAATTACAACGATAACGATAGGAGACTAAGCAATAAGCCATAAAGAGAACAATGGATACAATCAATTCTACGATACACAGAGGATGATAAGAAGTTACCCTGTTAATAAAATCAAACCCAATGTACCAAGACCAGATATTATCTTAAGAGTTTCTGAACGACATTCCGACAACGGAATTCCTACCAAAGATGATGACTTGAATCACATAGAGTGGTTTCCTCTAAAGAAAAGTGTCTCTCAGTAGATATTGTCAAAGCCAATAAAAACCACCTGAACTAGGAAACAAACCAAACTCCAAATCGGAGGACTAACGGCAACAACATTCGATCCAAAAAATTCAGAAAGATATGGCCAAAGACATTAGAGAAAAGACTCCCACAAACTAAGCTTCATCCTACCCTAGCAAAGACTACAAGCATAGGAGAAAACAACTAAACCATAAACTAAGTTACATAATAAAGTAACAATTCTGTAACAAAACTAAAAACAAAACAGAGAAGAGATAAGCTCATCGAATAAACCAACCCATCAGAAATAATTAATTATGGGAATAAAATTTGACCCAAATTTTCTGAACCGATCCGACCCAAATTTCGGTAATTCAGGTCGGGTATTTATCATTCGGATAGTTCAGCAGGTGATTTATTTTACAATTTGGGTAGTGATTTGGATCGGATAGTTTGGGTAAGGTAGTTCGGGTATCGGGTCAACCATATTTTTTAGTTTTTCTGAATTTTTTAGTATTTTTGGATTTTTTAGTGATTCGGATCAGTTCGGATCGATTCGGATTAATTTTTTTAATATTTTTTTGTTTTTTGGATTTTTTATATATTTTTTGGATTTTTTGGGTTAATTTTGAATTATTAGATACTAACCGAACTACCGATACCTTATCTGACCTGACCCGAAATTGTATTTTGGTTAATATAGAAAAATTAAAAATTTGATAAATACTTGAATTCTGAATAAGCCAACTCGAATCGATCCGAACTAACCAAATTCGCAAGCCTAGAAACAACCACCGGTGGAAGAGACGTTTAGAACCGACGAAGACTAAACCCAAAAAGTTGACTTCTATTAGAACCACTAATATCAGTATAATAAATTCAACACTTCCAAATATGTAACCTATAAATATGTACATTTACGTAAATCCTTATTAGAAGAAAAAGAAAATCTAAAATATGATCGTTAATAATCGTCATGTCAACGTCTATATATATAAGACGATCCTTAATAATGACCAATAAACAAAAAATGACAGTACTGCAACATGAATCGAGATCTTGACTACTAAGCTCATCGATATGTCACAAATAAAATATCTAATCTTTACCGACTATATTGATCCTGAAGAAAACACGTCTTCGAGTTCAAATTCGTAGATGGGAATATTTCAATAATTATGGTTATTAATTAATTAAAACTACCAAAAATATAATCCATAAAACAAATAACACAGTAAAGAAGACCCCCTAACTATGTATACATGTGCTAAGGTTTCAATAAGTAGGGGCTTAGAGTTTTGTAATTAATTTATTCGGAGTCACTATTTACATACAAAACATGTTATATTTTCTTTTTAAAAGTTAATGATTGCTATTTTATGTATGTTTTAAATTTACAAAATCTTCTTATAATAACGACTCATAAGACAATAATGATATTCTAATATTACATGGACATAAGTACGTGATTTGCTGTTTGTATTTTCGTCTTCACCATATTTATGGGTTTTACACATAAATTAAGATATATTTAGTTTTTTATTTTCCTAATTATAAATGTTTTTTTAATATACCTCATAATTTTCAATTATTAATCGATAAGGAATGAAACTTTAAAATAAAATTTGTCAAAAAACATAACGAAAACTTAATACATCAAAAATGTGATACAAAAATTAATTCTTAAATATAATATAAGTATACTTTTCGAATAATATATTTTTATTGGTATATATCCCTGTATTATTTTTTCATATTCTTCTTTTTTTTCCTCTAAACACAAAAAACACAAATGTTGTTTTATTAGATTTTTTTTTTAAAAAAACATTATGCTCAACAAAAACCTGATAAGTCCTTAAAGATTCTTTATTGGCTTTCCTTTTCTGTCCTAGCATTACTAAAATATATGATAATTTTCTTTCAAGTCCAATCGTTATTATTGACTTTAAGAAACACGATATCCGCCATTTCCGGAATCATACGATTTTGTATTACTATAAATTTTAAGTATGTTCACATCGATTTTCATTGTATAGTTGCATGCATAAATTAGTTACCTTTTTGTATAGAACAATATAGGCTAAATACATAAGTTTTGTTTTAGATAACATCTACTATTAAATTGGGAAACTAATCTAAATTAGTTGGTGTTGAAGACAGGTAGGCCACTGGTAATGTTCTCTTTATAAACCTTCAGTTACCAAAAGATGGAAGAGGTTAAAATGCCTCTAGACTAGTTAACAAAAAAAACTCTAAACTACCTGTTAAAATCTGATTAATAATCCCACAGCATAAATTGGTGTCAGTCTAACCTAATATAAATGATTTAAAGGCTACCCTACAAACAAATTGAGCTATTTTGATAATTATATTGTACCTATGTATATTAGTAATGATTTGTGACATTTTATATACAATTTTGTTACTAATTTTGGTTGTTACCAATCCTAGAAGTGTATAATAAATACCGCCAAAGCCCAAAACTGCAAAAGAAATTATATGAAGTAGTCCAGATACAAAGTACTAAAAAGTGTCAACGATTTTTGACAAACTGTTACTAGATTTATTCGTCATAAATATATTGTGACGTTTTTATTACCCGTATACGTTTCTGACACTTGTATTGTAATCATTTAAAAATCATCACAAATTCGTAACAATATTTTTGTATTGTGACGAAATATTACGTATTGATACAAACAACTTCTTGTAGTGCTACTCACTCCTACTCAATATGTTTTGAGTTAAAAACCCATAATTTATCACTTGAAATATAAATACAAACCATAGTATCTAGTATAGTGATTTTTTTCACCGGTCAAGTTGTTCGATAGTAAAATTTGTTACTAGCTAAATCTTATATGACATATTGATCTAGAGATTAGGGATATCAAGTGGGACGGGCCGTATCCATCTAGGCTGTCTATGACAGATTATTTTTTATGTGACTGTAGCAGGCTAACCCGCTAGGACCGTAGTTCATAAAACAATGTCTAGATCCGCTCTGTTAAATTTGGCGGACAAATGTGCTGGTTAGCGGACTATATTTTGAATATTTTATTCTGAAATCATTTGTTAAAATAAATATTTATAATAATAATATTAAGCTTAAATAACTAAAATAAACAATTAAACAATTTCATAGATATAAAAAGGTATATAATAGTCTAATATATATTGACTTTAAGAATATTAAAAAAACTTTGTTTTTTAATTGAGAAAATAACGTAAAATGGTAAGAAATATTTGATTATACTATATAGAAAATATGACGTAAAATCTTATAGAATAACTATATTTGATTACAAAAAAATTATTCACAAGTTTCAAATAATATTTGTATCATGTTTAACAATATAGAAAAATTCAATTTCTATTCCAACTAAAAAATTTGATTTTCTATTATTTTAGGGAAAATACTTTTTAAAAGGTTTTGATTAGTTTTAAAGTACATTTTTTAGAACATAATAATCAAAAAGACAAAAACCATGTAATGACTATATGAGTCTAAGGTTTTAGTAAACTATGCATTGTTTTTTTTTTAAATTACACATAGTCTATAGACTAACCCGCAAATCCATAGATAAAACCCGTTATACCTGTAATCCGTAACGGATTCGTCTGCAAGGCCTGCTTTTTAAACAGGCCAAATATATATGTCCATACCAGCTCTACCACGGATCGAATTGGACAAAGTCTGCGGATATGTAGCCCGTTTGACACCCGTATTAGAGACCTTCACGATTATGTTAGTAGGAACGCAATGTGTCGATGCAAAGATTCTCGTATTTCGTTTCGTCTAATGCAATATCATTGGTCGGTCTGAGAATAAGCTTTAGGCCACTCTTCACAAAATGACACGAACAATCTGAACTAGTACTGCCGTGTCCAAATATATTTCGTAGTAATTAAAGAATCGTACCCATACTTCATAGGATGCCAAACAAGAGTACAATTTGTTAGGCATCTTAGGAATATAGTACGATGAGGATATTTACATTTTATGTTTAGTTGTTACTAATGAGTTACCAAATTTTTCATGTCTAGTTGAAAAGTCAGAAACTTACTATACCAATTTCAAAACAACTAAAATACTATACCATTTAAAACAACCAGAACACAAGATACTACACCATTTGCAGATCAAACCCAATCATGCTGCGTTTTGATGATCCAAAACTTCAAAATATTTACATATATCATTTTGTATTGGCTCGAATTTCTCTCCCAGCCTAAAGCATAGTCACAACTGTAAATGTTCAGTGAGGGCCATTCATGAACTCATGATTTTGTGAATCATAACAGCATTGACAATTTTACATTAATACTATAATATGAATACAAGAATTAATTATTATCTCATTATACAAACGATCTCCAAATAACTTCTTCATATATATATACATATAGAGAAAGGAAGAAAAAGTCAAAATTTATATATAAATAATAAATTATAATAATACAAGTTGGGTCCTCTTCACACATCATTCTTAAACTCTATAAATACTAACATCTTCTCATCATATTTCTTCATCCCTCTTTCTTAAACATTAAATAGTCCTCAAATCTAAAGTTTAGAGAAAAAATGGATTCAAAGAACTCATCCACTCTTGCTCTTTTCTTTGCTCTTAACATCCTCTTCTTCTCTTTTACCGCAGCAACTGATTGTGGCTGCAACCCAAGTCCTAAGGTCCCAAGTCCTAAGGTCCCAAGTCCTAAGGTCCCAAGTCCTAAGGTTCCAAGTCCTACAGTCCCAAGTCCTGCGGTCCCAAGTCCCACGGTCCTAAGTCCTAACCCTAGGCCGATCACACCTCCGAGCACCCCTGGCTCTTCCGGAAACTCATGTCCTATTGATGCTCTAAAGCTCGGTGTCTGTGCTAATGTCCTAAGCAGTCTACTCAACATACAATTAGGTCAGCAATCATCTCAACAATGCTGCTCGCTTATCCAAGGTGTGGCTGACCTCGACGCTGCGATTTGTCTCTGCACTGCACTTAGGGCTAATGTTCTTGGCATCAACCTTAACGTTCCAATATCTCTCAGTGTTCTTCTCAACGTTTGCAACAGAAAGCTTCCGTCTGGTTTCCAATGTGCTTAAACGATAATATATATCGTTACGATATATTACTTATGCATACGACTCGTGCGCATATATATACAGTTTCCTCTTTTCATGATTTTACAGTTTGAATAAATGCATGTAAACTAGAGTTTATAATGTTAAATTATACTATGTTGAAGTGATATGATAAATGTTTTCAGAGTTTTAAGTCTTTTTGTTTACGTTTTCCGCCTTCCATGCATACTCTATATGTATTCTCAATATGTTTAATGGTAGGCAGGAGCTTGCAGTAGGGACAGGACTGACACTTTAACATGTTCGCAAGTTTGATCTCCTTTGCTATGCGAAATTAAGTAACATTTTCCTGGTCACCCATACATAGATATGAGTCTTTGATTTCCGCTTTTTTGAATACCTAGAAAGAGGTTTATCCATGGATTATACCCTGTGTCGTGCCCAGAATTAAAGATGGCTAAGATGATATCAATGAAAGAGGCCCTATAATTTTTTTTATAATGTAAATATAATTGAAAAGACTTTATTGATAAAACAAAACAAAGCGAAAGTAAAAGAAGTATTAACTCATAACAAGGAAAAAGAAGAAAAAATAATTAAAAACATCTAATTTTAAAAACGCGACAAATTAAGCATGAATTTTCCAAATTTCAGAATGTCATTTTAATCATAGTATTTGCATTGACCACATTACTAAAGGCTTTCTGTTAATTGATTTGTTACGGAGTTAATTTTCCATCGACATCGTCATTATGTCAAAATGAAAAAAAAAATGACATAAAAAGCCTAAACTTTCAAAAACATGATATATTAATTCCAGACTTTCAAAACATCAATTTAGTTATAGTATTTTCGTTGACTGTGCTTTTATAGGCCCGCTTTATTGATGACGTAGTGTAGTTTTATGTTTATTGTTACCAATCAATAACAAGGATAACAAAAGGGATATTTTTTGTAACTATAAACAAAAACGAAAAAAAAAATCATCAAGTCAAAATTAAAATTCCCCAAATCAACCTAAATAAGTGGGACAATTACAATTCCGCAAATATTTTTACTTTTCCCTTTTCTTTTGATATAGATATTTACTACTTCTTTTTTTTTGTCAACAACAATATTAATATTGGGCCACAATGGCCAGCCCATTAACCAAATTCCTACATAAATCTTGTAGGTGGTGGGATTCGATCTATAAGTACATGTGCGCCTGCATTTTAGTTGACTTACCACCCATCATTGGACTAAAAGCCACTTACAAATATTTAGTACTTCAATAAGCAAAAAAGTATTGTGTTTTATTTATATAATAGAAATAGATAAGGAATAAATTATACCCTCATAGATATGAAATCCATCTTTCTTTTAAAATAAATAATATTTAGATTACTTATTTATGTTATTATATTCAAATTCATACTTAAATTTATGTTTTTATTTTTCTTGGGAATACTAAAATTTATGTTAACAATGATTATAAAACACAATAATCTATAAAATTATACATCATAGAGTTTTATAAAACTTTTCAATATTATTTTTAAAGAACTACACCGCTATTAAATTTTCATTAATAATATAACTTTTTGTCTCATTTTTTACTTAAAACCGTAATTGTAGCGCATTTGTTATAAACCGCACTAATGACGGGCCAAATTTGGATAGTGCAATTTATTTTGGAGAATTTTTATTTTGGTTTGATGAATTTTTTTTTGCATTTTTGTTTATTGTTTAAAAAATGCACTTTTGTTATTCTTGTTGATTGGTAATAATTAACATAAAAACATACAATATCATCAATAATACGGCCTATAATAGGACGCTCAACAAAAAGACTGTGATTAAATTGATATTTTGGAATTAGTACTTCGCATTTTTGAGAGTTTAGGTTTTGTTTTAGACATAACGGTGGTGTTATATAAAGGAAAATTAATTCCGTAACACTCAATTAAAGGTGAGCCTTTAGTAGTGTAGTCAGTGCAAATAGTATGACTAAAATGATATTTTGGAAATACGTGCTTAGTTTGTTGCCTATTCATAATATTAATTTATGAGATATATATTTACTTTATGAGTATGTATAAGTCTTAAATAAGCACATAAAACAAATAAAATATATGAGAATAAATAAATTAGACAAAAAATAAGATCATCATACTATTATATAAATAATTTTATTTATTTATGAAGCTCTTATTTTTATTATAAACTTAGATATACTTTGTATATAAAAATAATAATACGATAAAAATTCTAGATGACAATGAGTCAGAAAATTTGATATTTCACAAACAAAAAATAAATTTTAGTGTGTGTATATATATAAATATATATTTATTTTTTCTTTTTTTTATGAGCTTATATGAGTTATAAGCGAACATATGTCTTAAAGTTTTTGTAAAACCAAAAATTATTTTTAAAAATAAGATAAGAGTAATAAGAATATAAAGTAATTACCATATCAACATTTGATATTTGTATGGTTATGTCTGATATTCAATAGTAAAAATAGGGGGCATTAATATTTTATATTGAATATAGGTCATCGTTATTTGTTTATCATCTGTTGTTTGATATTACATGTTATTAGATAATAATACAAGTTATCTAATATCGCAAATCATTCGGTAATTATAATGATTCATTTGATAATCACATGTCATTGGATATTTAATAATTACATGACTATTGTTATGAAATAAATTTTGATATTACAATAATATATATAATATGTACGTATGAAAATAAAGGAACTAAGAATTACAATATAATATTTCATAGTAATAAAAATATAGAGATGAGTGATGTGTGAGATGAAATTGAGAAGAGTGAAACGTAAGAGAGAAGAGAAGGCAAAGATTGTAGTAATAATATTTTCTTGTTTGTTGGTGTGTCCAATACAAAAGAGAGAGTAAGTATATATAGAGGTAAATGAGGGTAGATATTTTGTATACATAATTATTATAGCTATAGGATAGGTAATTATTTCCTATGTATTTATAACAACTATCTTATAATTTTGAATTAAAAATAATTTTCAAAATATTGTCCTATGCGAGCTCGAATCTAGTTTAGGTTTAAAATAGAAAAATATATCACAAAATCCTAAAACCAAAAAAAAAAAAAAAAAAAAAAAAAAAAAAANATTTATATATAAGTTGGTCTATTCATAAACTTCTAAGAGAATCTACAAATACCAACGGCTTCTCTTCATTTCTATTCATCCATTTCTTCAACGTATTCACTAAAATCCTTAAAAAAAGTTAATCTCTCTTTGGAGACAAGAATGGCTTCAAAGAACTTATCTTCTCTCGCTCTTTTCTTTGCTCTCAACATCCTCTATCTGAACTTCACTGCTGCAACTGATTGTGTCTGCACTCCATGTCCTTCGGTTCCAAGTCCTTCGGTCCCAAATCCTTCGGTCCCAAGTCCTTCGGTTCCAAGCCCTTCGGTTCCAAGTCCTTCGGTTCCAAGTCCTTTGGTTCCAAGTCCTTCGGTCCCAAGTCCTTTGGTTCCATGTCCTTCGGTCCCAATTCCTAATGGGCCGGTCACACCTCCAATCACCCCTGTCTCTTCTGGTTACTGTCCTATTAATACTCTGAAACTTGGTGTTTGTGCAGACGTCCTAAGTACTCTACTTAACGTACAATTGGGTCAACCATCACCTCAAGTATGCTGTTCGCTTATCCATGGTTTAATTGACCTTGACGCTGCGTTTTGTTTCTGTACTGCTCTTAAAGCTAATGTTCTAGGCATAAACATTGACATTCCTATATCTCTCAGTGTTCTTCTCAATTTTTGTAAAAGAAAAGTTCCATATGGTTTCGAATGTGCTTGAACCATTCTCATCAATGCATGCATACGATATATAAACTGTGCGTACACGATTCCCTATTACAATTTGAATAGCGTGTAAGCTACAGTTTATGTTTAAATCTTGATTTGTTAAAAGTGAAACAATAAATGTGTGGATGTTTTATAGTTTATTTTCTCTTCTTGTTTCTCCGAGAGAAATACGGGTTGAGTGATTATGTCAATTAAGGTTCAATGATAGTTTTCTTTTTTAATAATTCGGGTGTCCTGGCGAATTTGGGAGTTGGTAAGACCACTTTGGATTCTGACTAGTCAGCGGATACACTCACATGATACAATGCCTGTGGGGTTTAATGTCGTTCTCGGGGAGTTGCAGCCCTCATGTGAATACCGCAATGACCATGACTCAAAATGTGGTGGCGGTACTTTTAGCTGTAAGCCCATTACCACCAGCTCACAAGGCCTGGCTTTCAATGATGTTTTTTACTTGATGGAGAAATATTAGAAGAAAATATGTTTGGCCATCATGAGTCCATATTCAAGAGGCCTTGATCAAAAGTCTGTGTGACGAAGGTTTAGACCGAACCAATTCTTACCAAAATATATATGTGTTGATGCTTTGTTAGTGAATCACAATCAATAAATCAGTGGTACTGTTGAAGAAGTGACTCACTTAGAACTAGAATTTATTCGATTTAGCTTATTATCGCGTAAGCGAGAAATGAGAGTCCGGTTTATTCGGTACTGCGGTTTAAGAGAGAGTCTCTTACCCGTATCGAAGGATTCGTATTGTAAGAACTGGATATCTCAACTCGAATTTCCTTAACTTGTAAAATTGACTCTCTTAATTTGTTTGTGTCTCTTTCAAGTTTTAATTTAAATTTGTTTCTTATTCATATAGAGCTAAGATTATAAATTCACACTTCAAATTTGATCAATGCTTAAGGTGAATGGTAATTTATCAGAAGCTAATCTGGACGATGAAATTGTATGACAAATAGAAACATAAATACTTGATCGAAAAGCGCCGATCTCAACGCTTGATTCGTTTTATTTATATAAACTTTTCTTACAAAAGTCTTATATAAGTTTCTCACAAACTCAAAATAAAAAGCAATCACACAATGAATCTCTCAAGACTTTTTCTCTCTCAGACTCAACTCTCTGTTCACTTAGATTTTGAAGCGTTGGCTGCCACTCAACCCTCATCATCTCACTTATATACTAGTTCTAAACCTAGTATCTTCTCGTGATCAATCAGAAATGGAAATACCTTACATAATGGTTCTTTCCATTTCTATCTCACAGTCATCTGTCTTGACAGAATTCTGATGACTCGTCTGTCTCCTCTTGGTTGAATATCTCTATGTCCAATCCCATGCATCGTCATTTCTCTGTTCAGTCTCCATGCATCTTCCATCTCCCCCTTTTTAGCTCAGTTTGATCGTCAAACACTTTATAGACCTGTAGCAAGACAAATCACACAGCAACATACTACACACAACAATCACGGTTAAACTGAAACAGACAGAACATCATAAGATCAGAGTTCAAATATGCCAATCCCAAAACAATATTACATCCCGCAAGTTTAAAGGCAAAAGAATGAAGTTTTTAGCAAGGTAAAAATACAAAGCACTAGCCAAAAGACAAAAGGCTGATTAAGCTAAAACTTCAAATCAAAAGAGCTCCCCCATAATCTAAACTCCCCCATGATCATGCATCTGACTTTGAGTCGCCTCCCCCTGTTTGACAGCACAACTGAGTTAAAAACATCACTTTCTATCGGCATAAAAGAATATAGTATACACAGAGTCACTTACCTGGTGTGAGCAACGATTCCAACAGCCTAATTGCTTGCCTGATTACTGTCTGTGTTTGCTCAGTTGACGGGAATTCCTGTTGCTGTGAATTAGAACCTTGTCCCTTCTGAGTAGCCGGCTTCTGTTTGTCTGCGGACACAGCCTTGGTCTTAGATTTCTGTGGTCGAGGTGGATGACTTGTTGTGCCTGTCTTGACCGGAATAGGCTGCTGTTTGGATAGCAAATTGAACATCAAGCTGGGATATGGCAGCCAGTATTTGGAGTCCGGATTATGTGCCACATCCAACACATGGTCAAAGACTATCTTCCCAAAATCAAATGGCATACCCTTGAGCAGCATGTACAGAATCCTAGCCCGTGTCTTGTTTCCGTAAGACACATTGTTGGTGGGGTACCAGTTACTACAGCAGATCCGTACAGATATTTGTATTCCTTGAAAAACGTGGAGGAGAGGATTCCTTTCCACACCGTGACGGCACCATTTGTCAGGAAAACTACCAGATCATCATCAGAGACATGAACCATCTTCTCCAATGTTCCTGAGTCGTTAACATCAGGCAGTCCAAACAGAGCATTAACAAGAGAGGCAGAGAATTCAAACTCACACCCACGGAGGTTTACTTTCAACACCTTGTCAGATGTTTTTGCAGAAAGTAAGGCAGCAAAAAACTCGAGTACTAACTCACGATCATAGACAGAAATGTTAGCTACAGTTCTGATTAACCCTGTTTTCTCTACAATCTCCTTAGCTTTTACTTCCTTACTAAAATCAAACACTGCTTCTTCTAAAATTTGTTTCTGAGTGGAGAAGGTTTGGTACCTTTTTGTGATTTCTGAAGCATTTAGAGACACAGAGATCTCTGGTTTGACCTTAGATCGCTTGCTCGGAGGAATTTCTGCTGGAGACTGACGACATTGACAGAGTCGAGATGCGATTGGCGGAGCAGATGTAGTGGCTGACTGTTTGGCCAGAGAGTTCTCAGATGAGTCTTCAGACACATGCACAACCTGAGGGCTCTTAATTGATTGTGTCTTCTCTGAGTCTGATTGTGCAGTAGAAAGATTTTGTTGTTGATTCGGTGGCGAAACAACAAGTGAACTCAAAAGCACATGAGCACTCAAGGAAATCAGAGGAGCTTGCTCTTGACCTGCTGGAGAACTTGAAGAGGCAAGAGATACTTGAGCAGCAGAAGGGACAGTATCCTGTAACATCGCTTCAGATAGAGGGTTAGGTTTTGAATCTTTGTGTTCAGAAACAGGATCTGACTTTGCCGGAGACTGCTCCTCGATGGCAGCGGTTGTGGGTTTCTCACTTGGGTTTTTGCCTGCTGAAGGCGGTGGTTGCATGTGAGAGGAGGATGATGATCCTGAAAAAGTATAGAGACTAAGACACACAAATTCTGATCGGAAAACGCCAATCCAACGCTTCAACTTGTTTTATTAATGTAAACTTTTCTTCAAAAGTCTTACACCTGCTGGTTATAATTCTCACCAACACAAAACGAACAACACTCAAACCCTAACAATGGCTCTTAAGAGTTTTCTCTCTCTAAGCCGTAAACACAAACTCCCCCAATGTCTCTAGAGTGTTAGGCGGTCACGACAACCCTCCTAGCCCTTTTATAAGGCGTGCAACAACCCTAGAATCAACCCAAATCTCTCTAAAATGGAAACTCACACGATATGTCAAGTTTCCATTTCTGCTCCATAACGATCTGTTGTTTCTCTGATAACAGCTCTCTGTCTTCACTTCATCTTGATCAGCAAGTCTTTGTTCCAGCTCATACTTTGACTTAGTCTTCTTTCCTTCCTTGTCTTTGACTTGGAATCCAGACATCTTTAATCTCACATTTAATGCATCATCAGTCTTCTGTGATATGGTCGTCAAGTTGTCTGATGACAGCTAAACACTTTTAGATCCATCTTCTGATCGAGGAGGGTCAGAGGTGTGACCAACAAGCCTTAACAAGGATGAGAGAACGGATTTCATGGTGAAGATGGAAGAGGATTGAGACAGAACTTTTGAGATGAAGAGAGATGAAGAGATTAGCGTGTTTGGAAGTGACAAGACAGTTCCCCTTCCCTATGTAGGTTACGAAACCCTAATTTCATTTCCCTCCAACTTTGCCCGTTACATATTCCTCTGACTGTTGGGCTTTGCACAGCCCATTGTTTCATTCTTGTTTACTTCAGAAACACACAGATTATCGATACACACAGGGCCTTGACAGGCTAAATAAAGCGATACTGACAATTTACTCAGTTTATTTCAAGTTCAGCATTAAGTGACCCAGTCATTAGCAAAACATGTGAATCCTTTTTCTTTAATTTATTTTAGTAACCAGAACTGATAGATTTAGATGTTACCTTAGGAGCTTGGTTCCACAGCGAGTTGTGTAATGAGCCGACAGAAGGACTGGACTTATGGCCTTGTATAGTATTGTATGTTTCTTTAAGTCTATACAATATACGTGATTAGCTTTTGTGGCTAGTCTTTCACCAGTCATACCTTTATTTTGTTTATCAGACAGTATCTAGATTCTGATTCTGTGTCACAGGCAGCTGGAATTTCCTTTGGAGAGACATCTGATTGTGTGTAAGGACTCCTTTTTTAAAAAAAAAATTTGTCCTTACATATACGAGCACACATTGAGTAGAACAGATCATTGCTTGCATTTAGTTGTTGCTCATTGTTCGACAGCGGAACAAGAATATCACTTGACTTCTCAATTCATTGTTCGTCTAACAGACTACTGTGTTTTTGACACAGCGCTGTATCACTGACATCACNACTATCAATCAGCTGATACAGTTGCTCTCCTCAGCTCTTTGACCTCCTGTATCACAGTATCCTGTCTCCAAACAAATCCTTCAACAGAACGACATGACAGACAGCTGTTTTCCACAACGTGCAGAATCTCGTATATACCATCAACTCTAGAGGTTTGTCTGTACAGCATAGCCATTATCCTGTCCCTGTCAACAATTTATACACTCGAGGAACAATTTAGATTTCACAAACACCAATAGCAGATCTTAATTGAATAAAACGATTAAAGTCTAGTGGTTTGGTGAAAATATCAGCTAATTGAGATTCAGAATTCACATGATCAATAATGACTAGTTTGTCCTCAACTAATTCCCAAATAAAGTGATGTTTGATCATAATTTGCTTAGTACGAGAGTGTAACACAGGATTTTTGGCAATATCAATGACACTCGGGTTATCACAGTGAATAAGCAAGGGTATAAACGGAGTACTGTAATCATCAGCCATCTGTTTCATCCACAGGAGTTGTGTGCAACAGCTTCCAAGATCAATGTACTCAGCCTCTACTGTAGACAGGAAAACACTGTTTTGTTCCCGACTTAACCAGGAGATTAGATTATTACCCATGAAGAAACAACCTCCACTAGTACTTCTTCTGTCATCTAACGAACCAGCCCAGTCAGCATCACAGTATCCTACTAGACTGTTGTTTGTGTCTTTGGTGAAGTAGATACCCAAACCAAGTGAGTTTTTAACATACTTGATGATTCTTTTCACAGCTAGAAGATGAGATTTCTTAGGCTTGGCCTGATATCGAGCACATACACCCACAACATAGCACATATCTGGACGACTGGCTGTCAGATACAGTAGACTTCCAATCATACTTCTGTAAAGTTTCTCATCAACATCTTCTCCTGACTCATCTCTTGACAACTTCTATGTTGTGGCCATAGGAGTTCTTGCTCCTTTGGAAGACGATAGTCCAAAACGGTTTATCAAGTTCTTTGCATACATACTCTAACTTACAAAGATTCCAGCATCTGTCTGTTTCACTTAAAGCCCCAAAAAGTAGCTCAGTTCTCCACACATGCTCATTTCAAACTCTTGAGTCATGACCATGACAAAGCCTTTTACTAACTCTTGGTTTGTCGAACCAAAAACAATGTCATCGACATAAATCTAAACTACCATGAAGTCTGTTTCTGATCCTTTAATAAACAGCGTCTTGTCAACATTTCCTCATGAATATCCCTTTTCAGTGAGAAACGTAGCCAATCTCTCATACCATGCTCGAGGAGCCTATTTCAGACCATACAGTGCTTTGTGAAGCTTGTATACATACTCTGGATGTTCTGTACTTTCAAACCCCTTGGGTTGCTCCACATATACTTCTTCTTGCAGCCAACCGTTTAAGAAAGCACTTTTGACATCCATCTGATAGAGTTTGAACTTATATTTGCAAGCCATTCCTAACAGAAATCTGATTGACTTGAGCCTAGCAACCGGTGCAAAAGTTTCATCAAAATCAACCCCTTCCACTTGTGAATATCCTTGAGCAACTAAGCGAGTCTTATTGCGAATCATAACCCCATTTTCATCCATCTTGTTTTTGAAGATCCATTTAGTGCAGACAATATTCACACCTTCTGGTCTAGGAACCAATTCCCAGACATTCAGCCTCTAAAAGTTACCAATCTCTTCTTGCATTGATTCAATCCAGAACTCATCTTGTAGGGCTTCTTTATGATTCTTCGGCTCTAAGACAGAGACAAAGCACACAAAATATATCAGCAGAGTGTCTCTTCTTCCTTCAGACAGGTCCTTGAAGTTTATCTGTTTTCCTCTGGTGATTCTACCACTATGTAATTCACCAATTACATCTTCCTTGGAGTGATTTCTATGGACTTCCTGGTTCTTCTGATCTTGACCTTCTTCCGGTGATTTTGGACTTGANCCTTTTTCAAGTGATTTTGGAGTTGAATCAGTGATCTGTGGTTCTGATTCATCAGAGTTGGTAGGTAGAACCTCAATTCTGTGTGAGGATGCATCATCAAACACAACATTGACAGTTTCCTGAACAGTCAACGTGCGCTTGTTATAGACTCGAAATGTTGTACTGGTTCCTGAATAACCCAGAAAGATGCCTGTGTCACTTTTAGAATCAAACTTTTCGAGTTGATCTTTATTATTCAAGATATACACACACACCCAAAGATGTGAAAGTAGCTGACAGTTAGAGTTTTTCCCTTCCATAGCTCATATGGTGTCTTGTTGGTGCCTTTTCTGACATATGCCTTGTTGATGATATAACATGCCGTGTTCACAACTTCTGCCCAANGCCTTGTTGATGATATAACATGCCGTGTTCACAACTTCTGCCCAAAAGTGTTTTGCTACACCATTTCCATGG
>OVBA01005351.1:0-20151 GCA_900406435.1 Lepidium aucheri
TCTCTCTTGGTAGTTCTCTTCGATCCATCATTCATCCACTTTTTGACCCTTAAATTTCTGACCATTCCGCTACCGCCGAAACCACTTCCACAAGCTTCACCGTGTTGCCTTGAGTCTATCCTCACCGTGGCTTTGCCTCNCGTGGCTTTGCCTCATGACATCCATAGCCACCAGAATTTCAATTCCAAAAATCCATGAGACGCGCCTTTTCAACTTTTAGTTCAACAAAGGCGTCGGAGTTTCGTCCTATACAGCTTGAGCGTAATCCGGCGTGATCCTAATCATCCCTTAGGATCATATCAAGTGGTATCAGAGCCACTTCAAGCAAGGTTGTGTTGAAACCTCTCTGAAAATTTTATGATCATTTTTGTTTGTCTGTTTGTATTCTACTTGCTGGGTCAAATATATTTTTCTGCATTTAATTCTGATCAATAGTCTATACAGAGTTAATTGTTAAAGGCCTAGGGAATTACAGACTTTTAAAATCGAATCAGTTAATTTGGAACAGAAAAAGTAGTATTTAATTTTATTTGAATTTTTATCTATCCAAAAAAGGCTACTTGCATTCTTTTTCCTTTTGTTGTAGAAAATGGCGGAGGAAGAGATTGACAACAATGTACGAGACAACAAACTGTTGATTGAAGCTGTCACAGCCAACCTAAAGACTGCCATGTTCCAGATGTTTGAAGATTTCAGAAGTGATCAATGTACTATCCCGTACAAGAGACATGAAAAAGGAGAGGCTAGTCGAAAGGTCACTAAGGAAAAATCTTTACAGGATGAAGAGCAAGTTGATTTGGAGAATGAAGCCAATTCCATAAATTATTATGGAAGTGAACGCTCTCTACATAGCGTCCGTAGTAGGAGAGGAGTCAGAACGAATACAAATCAAGCTTCTAATGGTCTTAAACTCAAGATTATTCAGATGAAAGCAAGGTTTGTTATTCACCTACATAGTTCTATGATTACACCCTAAGTTGGTGGGATCAACTTGTGACAATAATGAAGAAGAACAATGAGCCTCCCATCCGTAGTTGGAAGAAGATGAAGTAACTACTCCGGAAGAGGTTTGTTCCCAGACACCATCGTAGAGAGCTGCACACAAGGCTGAGGAATCTGACTCAAGGGTCTAAAACCGTTGAAGAATATTACCAAGAATTGGAGACATTGATGTTGCGAGCAGATGTTAAAGAAAGTAGTAAAGCAACCATGTCGAGATTTTTAGGAGGGCTGAACCGTGATCTTATAGACCTTTTGGAAATCAATGATCGCGAGGATATTGAGGAGCTTTTACATCAGGCTATGATGTTTGAAAAACAACTCAAGAGAAAAGGTAATCGCTCAAACTACAACTCCAACCGGATGAGCTATGCTAAGGATTCTAGAGTCGGTTTTCAAAAGGAGTTCAAAACAAACGCCAAGGTGGAGAAAAAACCAGCTGCATCTAAGGAGATCCACCAAGGTCAAACTAAGGAAGATAAAGCGCCAACAAAGTCTACATCAAGAGCCTAGAGATATCAAGTGCTTCAAGTGTCATGGTTTGGGAAACTATGCAAATGAATGTCCAAATCACCGTATCATCTTGTTGAGAGCTGATGGAGAGTACAAATCTGAAGATGAAGAGTCTGATGAGAAGACTGATGATGATGGTGAACTGCCAATACAGGGTCAACTGATGGTGACAATGCGAGCTCTTAGTGTTAAGGATTCAGATCAAGCGCAAAGAGAGAACTTGTTTCACACAAGATGCTTGGTTACGGACAAGATATGTAGCGTAATTGTTGATGGTGGGAGTTGCACTAATGTGGCTAGCAACACAATGGTCCAGAAGCTTAATCTTAAGGAGTTAGCACACCCACGACCTTATAAGCTACAGTGGCTAAATGATAAAGGAGAAATGTCGGTTAAGAAGCAAGTTCGAGTGCCCATTTGTATTGGGAAGTACAAGGATGAGGTCCTTTGTGATGTGTTACCTATGGAAGCTTGTCACATTCTGCTTGGACGCCCTTGGCAATCTGATCGTCGTGTGGTTCATGATGGATTCACCGACAGACATAGTCTTGAGCTTAATGGCAAGAAGATCACACTCATTCCAATGGCTCCACATGAGGTGTATTTGGATCAGATTTTGATGAGGAAGAAGGATACAACCACCTCTACTACTCCACCTTCCAAGGATCAATCCAAAGGGAGTACTGAATCTAATACTTTAATTATGATTAAAGAGAGTCTACTAACTCTGGATAATTTAAGACCGGAACTTCCGAGCATTATTGTCAAACTCTTGCAGGATTATGCAGATGTATTCCAAGAAGAAATGCCTCACGGTCTTCCACCCATTAGAGGCATTGAACATCAAATTCACTTTGTACCGGGAGCTGCGTTGCCAATAAACCCGCTTACAGAACCAATCCAACGGAGACCAAAGAGTTTGAGAAACAAGTCAATAAGCTAATGGAAAAGGGACTCATTAGAGAAAGCATGAGTCCATGTGCTGTACCGGTTCTCCTTGTGCCCAAAAAGGATAACAAATTTGCGGATGTGTGTGGACTGCCGTGCTATTAACAACATTACGTTTAAGTATTGCCACCCTATCCCTAGGTTAGATGATATGTTGGATGAGTTGCATGGGTCAAAAATCTTCTCTAAGGTAGATTTGAAAAGCGGCTATCATCAGATTAGGATGAGGGAGGGTGATGAATGGAAAACTGCATTTAAAATGAAACAAGGGCTATAAGAATGGTTAGTTATGTCGTTTGGATTAAAAAATGCACCTAGTACTTTCATGCGGTTAATGAATCATGTATTAAGATCGTTTATAGGTGTTTTTCTGGTAGTATACTTCGATGACATTCTAGTCTTTAGCATGAGTCTAGAAGAGCATGTAGAGCATATTAAATTGGTTTTGGAAATGCTTAGAAAGGAGAAGCTCTATGCTAACTTTGAGAAGTGTATTTTTGGAACGGATAACCTTGTCTTTTTAGGTTTTAACGTAAGTGCAGATGGAGTTAGAGTGGACGAGGACAAGATTAAAGCAATCAAAGAATGGCCCAGTCCAAAGTCAGCTAGTGAAGTCCGTAGCTTCCATGGACTGGATGGATTTTATAGACGCTTTGTGCGTGATTTTAGCACTTTGGCTGCACCACTCACAGAGTTAATCAAAAAGGATGTTGGGTTCAAATGGGAGTCACCACAAGAAGAAGCTTTTCAAGCTTTTAAGGAGAAACTTACTAATACTCCTATTTTTTCTTTACCCGACTTTACTAAAACTTCTGAAATTGAGTCTGATGCTTCAGGTGTAGGTATTGGAGCAGTTCTTATGCAAGACAAGAAGCCAATCGCTTTCTTTAGCAAAAAACTTGGAGGAGCTACACTTAATTATCCTACTTACGACAAGGAGCTTTATGCACTTGTGAGATCTCTCCAAACTTGGCAGCACTATTTGTGGCCCAAAGAGTTCGTCATTCATACCGATCATGAGTTGCTAAAACATCTAAAAGGTCAGCAGAAATTTAACAAAAGACATGCCAAGTGGATTGAATTTATAGAAACCTTTCCTTACGTCATCAAGTACAAGAAATGTAAGGATAATGTGGTTGCGGATGCATTATCAAGGAGGTAGACTTTGCTCTCTACTCTTGAAGTTAAGTTACTTGGCTTTGAACATATTAAGTCTCTCTATGCTAACGATTCTGATTTTAAAGAGGCTTTTGCTGCAAGTGATAAATTTTCTTTTGGCAAATATTTTAGACAAGATGGGTTTCTGTTTTATGAAAATCGTTTGTGTGTTCCTAACTCTTCTTTGAGAGAATTGTTTGTCAAGGAAGCTCATGCAAGAGGATTAATGGGACACTTTGGAGTGGCCAAAACGTTGCATATCATGCAAGAACACTTTTATTGGCCGCACATGAAACGGGACGTTGAGAGGTATTGTGTCAGGTGCCCAACTTGTAAAATGGCTAAGGCTAAAACACAACCTCACGGTTTGTATACTCCATTCCCTATTCCTTTGCATATGTGGCATGATATATCTATGGATTTTGTGGTTGGTTTGCCTAGGAGTAGACAAGGGCGTGATTCTATCTTTGTGGTAGTAGATAGTTTCTCTAACATGGCACATTTTATTCCTTGTCACAAAATGGATGATGCTAAAAATATTGCTAACTTGTTCTTTAAAGAGATTGTGCGCTTACATGGTATGCCTAAGACTATAGTTTCTGATCGTGATGCTAAGTTCCTTAGTTACTTTTGGAAAACGTTGTGGTCTAGGCTAGAAACTAAATTAATGTTCTCTACTACTTGTCACCCGTAAACTGATAGTCAAACTGAGGTAGTTAACAGAACATTGCTTACTCTCCTTAGGGCTCTAGTTGGAAGGAATATTAAAACTTGGGAAGATTGTTTGCTGCATGTTGAATTTGCATATAACCATTCTGTGCATTTAGCTTCTAAGTTTTCGCCATTTAAAATTGTTTATGGGTTCAATCCCATCTCTCTTTTGGATCTAATGCCTTTACCTTTGAGTGAGAGATTAAGCATGGATGAACAAAAGAAAGCAGAACACGTTAAAAAGATCCATGAGAAGGCAAGAGAAAACATCGAAGAAATGACTAAGAAATATGCGGAACAAGCCAATAAAAGCTGTAAAGAAATAAGTTTCAAAGAAGGAGATCCAATTTGGATATATCTGAGGAAAGACCGGTTCCCAAATGAACAAAAATCGAAGTTGATGCCAAGAATGGACGGTCCTTTCAAGATTATCAAGAAGATCAACGACAATGCTTATCAAATCGATCTTCAAGGTAAGTATACTGTGAGCAATAGTTTCAATGTTGCTGACTTGGT
Source organism: Lepidium aucheri (assembly GCA_900406435.1). Lineage (NCBI taxonomy): Eukaryota > Viridiplantae > Streptophyta > Magnoliopsida > Brassicales > Brassicaceae > Lepidium > Lepidium aucheri. Next base: position 4,846 of record OVBA01005351.1, read on the forward strand.
CCCTTTTGTTTCAGATGATGCGGATTTGAGGTCAAATCTATTTCAAGAGGGAGGGAATGATATGATAATGGAGCAGCAACATGAACCAGCACAAGAGGAGGACTTGGAGCTTGAACCTGAGGAAGCGCAACAAGCATTGNCAACAAGCATTGGAGCTGCCAATTGGACCTATTACTCGAGCTAAACTGAAGATACTTGAGAAGGCTGTTAGCACATTGCTACTACAAGCTAAAAGCAACCTTAGTCTTATTGCTTATTCGACCACATTGGTTGTGATTCAAGCCGACTAAGGGTTGTCAATGGGAGGTGTGTGTTCTTGCATTCTTTTCCTTGTTGGTGGTTTTGTCCCATTGGGTTTTCTAGCTCAATGTTTTTAATGAGGCTTGTCAACACACACTCTACTCTACAACCCCATTGGCAACGTGCTTATAACATGTTTATAAAGCTTTGCAAAAGCTTTATAAAACCCGGTGAAGAAATAAAGAGGAAGAGTTTCTGTCCAAGTCACGAGAAGGGATCATAGCACTTAATTACATTTTTCAAATGGGACAAAGCCTACATTGCACCGTCCATTATTTATGGCACCGCCCGTTCTTAAATGTATTGTCCAGTTTTGTGGCTATATAAGCTCTTGTACTCAGAATGTAATCTTCATCAAACTTTCTTCTTATTTTTCTAATAAAATTCACGGGTTTGATCAAAGCTTGCTAGTTCTTTTGGTGTGTAATATCCAGAATACTAGTGAGGTACTGAAAACTAAGAGATTTTCATCTCTCTTGGTAGTTCTTTTTGATCCATCATTCATCCACTTTTCGACCGTTCAGCTTCCGACCATTCCGCTGCCTCCAGAACCACTTCCACAAGCTTCGCCGTGTTGCCTTGAGTCTATCCTCATCGTGGCTTTGCCTCACGACATCCATAGCCACCAGAATTTCAATTCTAAAAATCCCTGAGACGCGCCTTTTCAACTTCCAGTTCAACAAAGGCGTCGGGGTTTCGTCCTATACAGCTTGAGCATGATCCGGCGTGATTCTAATCATCCCTTAGGATCATATCAGTAAAAGGCTCTTCAATTATTCTCCCTCGACATGATTTCATGACCACCAGCCCAAGATTTTCCTCTAGCCAAAATTCTCGATCTATTTCACGACACCAGTCCAAAATTTCATGCTGAAACTCTACTGGTCCTTTTTTTTTGGCACAAAATCACGAGCATGAGGTCGAGATCCCTTTCTAGGGGCTTCTCTCGTCTCTTTTATGTTTCCATTATTTCTAGAATTTAGTCCTAGTTTCCACACCTCTAATAGTAGGCTCCCATCCACCTAAAAAAGACCAAAAACGAAGAAAATATGCAAATGTATGATTCTAAACTCTAATGCATGAACCATAAATCACTAACTAAAATAAAATTAATTGAATTCCATATAAATGAGAATAATGCAAAATGTCAATGAAAATTAGTATTAACATTCACATATATCAATCTTCCATGAACATACATCGAGTTGTGTATGTTTTCAGATTTATTATTCTTCACTAATGTACTCATTCACTGTTTATTTATAATTTCTTTTCATCATTTCTCCTATTGTTGTTCAATTTTTTTTCTTTCTAATTTTCCAATGTAAATTAATACGAAGAAAACGTCCAGATGAACATAGTGAAATGAATATTTTAATGTTTCAAAAATTCTAGAAATTGGATAAGATAGGCCTAATTTTTGTTTTTTGGTAACTCAAGATAGGCCTAATTTTATTTGGCATGGTAGTGAAGGTTTGAAATTCACATAGTTTAAATAAAGAAACATGTATAATATTCCAAATATATAATCATGCTAGAAAATATTATTTAAAATATTGTTATTACAATTCAGAGAGCTTAATAAGCATATATTTTATTTTTATACAATTGGATACTTGGTCTTTTTTGATCAATAATTTTCAATACAAAGATGACGACATAATGAGTCAATATGTGCCACGAAGCTATACAAAAATGTACTACAAAAAAAGATAAAATGATAGTACACATGATACGTCGTATTGCCACATGTACGACTCAACGCAAAGCCAAAAAGAAGAGCCAATCTATCCATAAAACCCAAAACACAGATTTCATTGGCGTGTGCTCTCCTCACTTGCCTTCAATCTAGAGGTTCTGTTTCTATCTCTCATCCACTTTGTAGTCTCTTACTCTCTCTTTTTCTGTTTGTCCTACAAAGTTCCATCTGTATACATAGTTTGTGTAAGGATATTCATTAACTTCCGGGCATCTTGATAATCTATGTTATGTTGTCTGAAATGTGCAGCTTCAATCACAAAGAATGGCTGCTTCAGCTGCTGTCACTGCTAACTACGTCCTCAAGCCACCTCCGTACGCTCTGGTATGATTTTGTTTGACCGATCGATTGGAACTGTCAGCAAATGTCATTTTGTTTCGGTTGGATTATAACTTTTGATTCTTACATACTAGATGATATAATCTTGTTCATTAGACATAAATGTAAAAGTAACTATACCATAACACCACACAAAGTTGTGAAAGAACATTGCTAAGTGATGAAGTATGAAAATTTAAAAGTATTTCTATTTGACAAAAGACCACGTTCAAAATCACATGTTCTTTTGTTTGATCTGTATTCCTTCCTTAGTGGACCTACTGGATAAGCCCACTTAGGCACAGTTTGGAGTGTAGTTCTGAGTGAGAGCAATATATATGCTGAAATGTTTTTTTGGTATAATATTGAAAAGGATGCTTTGGAGCCGCATATGAGCAAACAAACTCTGGAGTTTCATTGGGGAAAGCATCACAGAGCTTACGTGGACAACCTCAAAAAGCAAGTTCTTGGAACTGAGTTTGAAGGCAAGACCTTAGACCATATCATCCTTAACACTTACAACAATGGCGATCTCCTCCCTGCTTTCAACAATGCTGCTCAGGTGATATACTTAACCCATTTTTTAATATGAGCTCTTAAAAGGGTTGTGTTGTTTTAAGCTGATACAAATGCTGTGTTTATAGGCGTGGAACCACGAGTTTTTCTGGGAATCAATGAAACCAGGTGGTGGAGGAAAACCATCAGGAGAGCTTCTTGCTTTGCTTGAAAGAGATTTTACTTCTTATGAGAAGTTCTATGATGAGTTCAATGCTGCTGCAGCTACTCAGTTTGGAGCTGGCTGGGCTTGGCTTGCTTGTAAGTTCACAAATTTCCAGTTTTCTTTCTCCTCAAGGATATGAAGCTTAAGAGCTTTACCTAAATAAGCTAATTTCTTTCTTTCGCCTTTCAGATGCAAATGACAAACTCAAAGTTGTGAAAACTCCAAATGCTGTGAATCCACTTGTGCTTGGCTCGTTCGTAAGTTTGTCATGAAGGAACTTCAGTACATAATTTACTTGATTTGTATTCACCACACAACTAATCCATATCCTGAAATTTAATTTGTTAATGATTTCTTACAGCCATTGCTCACCATTGATGTGTGGGAGGTAAATAAACACTTTTGTATCCCATACCAAATCTAGTGTTTGTTTAAGTTTCTTACAAGTTCATTGACTTTTTTTTGTTTTGGTACATTGAACAGCATGCTTACTACCTCGACTTCCAGGTAACAGCTTGTTCAAAAATTTCTAACATAACTAATGGTTTTATTCTACTTTGTTAATTGGTGCTGTAATCTTTTTTTTTTTTTTGCATATGAGCAGAACCGGAGACCGGATTACATAAAGACATTCATGAACAATCTTGTGTCTTGGGAAGCTGTTAGTTCCAGACTTGAGGCTGCAAAGGCTGCTTCTGCTTAAGAAGAGTTCTGAACCATTTGACTTCAGTGAGTCTGCATTAGTGAAGTTCCCTTAATAAAGTTTCTGATGTTGTAATAAGTGAGGACACAGTTCTCTTGTTATATGTGTTACAGAGTTCTTTTCCTATGCATTAAAACCGTTATGAATAATTATCATTCTCTTTAATTATGTGGGTTTTTTGTGTGTGTTTTTTTTTAAAAATTTATCTCATTTTTGTAAAGGCATAGTTTCCTTATTATAATTAAACTTGCTAGTATAAGATGAGATGAGCATTTTTGATGTGGTTATTGCATTGAACATTTCATAAATCATGAAGACGGTGACCTTCCTAAAAGAATGGCTAGCGACCATACCTCAAAGGTTTTTTGGCCGCCTCAAAAGTTATTTCTCAATTTCGTTTTTACTTGTATTTTTCTGTCTCTAAATTACAATGCAGATCTTCTTGTCCACAGTGTTAGATAGATTTTGAAGAATTTATCATTTGTAATTTTTTTTCGTCATGTAATGAAAAATATTTTGTTTACAAAATAAAACTTTAGTATATATATTATCTACTATCTAGATCTATAACCTAATTTATATATCCAAATTCTTATAACAATGTTGCATAGCTGGATATTTAACTATTTGATCAAATCATTTCTCTAAAAGAAATGAATAAACCTTTTTTAGATTAATAAAAACCTCACAGTAGTTAGAGGTTGACACTACAAGAAAATATACCCATTTCTTACGACCTAGTTCGTCAGTTTTCGTAGAAAATTGGTCCATACCAGCGAAAACCGACCAAAATAGCTCGTCACCAATCTTTAGTTAGAAATGACAGTTTTGTTGGTTTTGGTCGGACAAAACCGACAGTAATCAACGAAGAATATCGTCGAAATAAACCGTCGATTTTTGTCGGATAACAACCGTCGAATACCGTGGATGCATAGTCGTCAGTCGTCCTACTTAGTATAATAATTTTTTTGTAATATCCGTCGTCGGTTTTCGTTGGTTAAAGAAACTAACGAAAAACCAACTAAAATATTCAAAATACTTTTTTTAAAAATTAATATAATCTTTTTAAAATATTTATAAATTAGATATACAAAATATTTGTTTTTGTTACAAATTAGATATACAAAATATAGGTCAGAATCCTAAATTCCAGGATCCTGAGTCTCGCTATCCGATAGGAAGGATGGTGGAGTATCTAAGAGCCAAAGTAGCATCGCCATCTGAGCTTTGGTCCTTGCGTGCTGGTCTTCTGTCCTCGAGTACCGCGCTTCCTTGTCGTTCCGATAGGCTTGGAATTCGGTCTGACTTGCCTGTAGGGCTACAAGAAGATCCACAAGCTCCTGACATTCTCGCTAATTCATTCCCAGTCCCTGAGTCATGCTAACATGTGCCGGCAAACCATCGGCATTGATCAATTTCCTGAGTCCAAAATGCCGTCCCTTCGAAACAGGAGTTTCTTACAAATAAAAATTACTTGTACTGTTATAAATAAACTTCTAATGTGAAAAAGTAAATTAATTGATAAAATGAATACGTTGAGAACAATGTTGTTGATCTCTTCCCGCAATAGTTGTACTAGACCCCCTTCCTCCTCAAAGCGTTGGGTAATGACCTTGTTGGTCCTACGCTCCACCGTCTCCACAATCTGCTCCATCTTTGGATTCTGGATCGCCAGTCCGGTGCGCACCCTTCCTTAATAGTCTATAAAAAAACAAATATTGTTATATATAAAATGAATTAAATAATTATATTTACAATTGATACTTACAATTTCATCCTCGATGAGCTCAAATGTGTTGGACCCGGCATTGTGTGTTGGTGGCGCTTTCTCAATGTCCTTACCGCCCTTGCGGTTAATCTTCTTCCGCTCCGACGGCTTCATCATCCCTGACACACTCCAGTACCTTTGGAACTCAAAGTATAAATGCTGCGGGCAACCAGAGCGCGCCACCTCAGGATCTTTCTCCCACGCGGCTTTCCATCCATAAACGTGGTTGCTGTAGGATTCTTTGCACTGAGCCACAAACATCTAACGAACAAGAGGAGTGTGCTCGATGTTCCAGTGGAAATTTTGCCGCCAATTGTAAATAATGAGTAAAATAAATATAAATTTACAAAAGTAAAGTGACTTTCAAAATAGAAATTTACCGCAAAAGCATAGAACCATTTGTCTTGGAGCCTCAAAGGGAACTTACTGAATGTCAAATAAGCTCCATCTAGCTGGGACATATAAACATCCTCACCAATTTTACTATCTTTTTTGACCCGAGACCTAGCATTTGGAAAAACTTAGTAATAGCAAAGAAACTTCAAATTTAATCAAACAAGAAATTTTAATAATTACCATGTCAATTTCTCGACCATCCTAGTAGGATCGAGGAATGGCAGATGATCTTGATTCCCATGTCTCAGTATCTCCTCAAGAGTCACATGCGTAGGCTGAGCTTGCTGTGGCTGTGGCTGTGTCTACGATACATGCAGTTGAGTCTGATGCAGACTCGTGTGTCATCCGAATTGTGTCCCCGTGATGATCTGCCACCTGATGATCCAGCACCAATGATCGAGCATGTGATGATGTATGACGTGCCCGATCGATCAATCAACCATCCTCAGCTAGAGCTGCGCTCGATCCGTTGATCGACCTATACTTCATGATCGATCAATCCATCATCCTGCTGGTAGCTGCGCTCGATCCCTTGATCGACCAAGACCTCTTAAAGATCGAGCATGTCTTCTTTATCGATCAATCATGAAGTATAGGTCGATCAACGGATTGAGCGTGGCTCTAGCTGAGGATGGTTGATCGATCGATCAAGGTGTTGATCACTCAATCGCTGTTATACTGCTAAAATTCCAAAAACTGCTTTGATTCATCTTTAACCAAGCTTTGCAGGTATAATCCGAATTTAACCTGTTTTCCACCTGAAAAGACTCTTAAATGTAAACAAACATTCTGAAAACATGCGATTTAATGAGCTCAAAAACGATAAAAATGAGGTATATCAATTCCCCCAGACTTAGCTTCTTGCTTGTCCTCAAGCAAACAAAGAAAAGGCCGAAAGAAAGATTCCACTCAAAAGAACTCATTTGTCATCAGAAAATTGCATATCAATTCCATAGTAAACCACACAATACTTACCTGTTAGAATAGAGACCACCTTGTACTTCTCCTAGACTTTGACAACTACCCAAACTGAACTCCACAATTCAAGCAAGTAATCCGAGTTCACCATACTGACTTCCTAAAGCTTCTAAGTGCGGTCTCATCAATGGAACATCGATCAGAGGACATAAAAATTTCTCTTTCAATCTCAAGACTACCTTTGATGTGATTCTTCTCCTCTCATATCACACCTTGCAGCCAATTTTTACTTACTTTTCTAGGGTATCATTTTTTTTATCGGCTGCAGTCTTTGATAACTAAAAGAATGTAAGCAAGAGTAGGGTTCACCGAAGTTTCCCTTGGTAAGCTATTAGTGTTCAAGAAATCGGAACCATCATTGAAGTAAATCTCAGGCTACCATCAGTATATAAACACAAGCAGCGTCATTGGAGAACTTTTACCCTTAGCTTACCACAATGCACAAATTTGTCAACTAGTTACTTAATATTAAGCATAAAACTCCATGAAATGATTCAGAGATGACGAATTATACTCACACAGGAAAATCTGTCATTGCACTGAGAAGAGAACTCGATCCTAAGTATACCAGCTCCATTTGTGAGAAGATTAAATCAGTTTAAGGGTGAAGCTGACATGAGGTCACTCAAAAACTGACATGGATATGGGTGGTACTAAGATAGTGTCAAGCCTCTGGGTTTTCCAATAGTCAATCGATTCCTCACAAAAAAACATCGATGGTACTTAGTTCATGACATGCAACAATCCTCGAAAATAATAATCCTAAAAAAAAGGGTTCTTAAATTCAAAAAGACAATAAGTAATCAGAAAATGCATTAGTAACAACGAGCATCCTCCCCCAGACTTATTTCCCACCGTCGCGGTGTGAGAACAAGAGTGAAAAAGAATAACTCGCACAAAGGAACAAAAATCAGGAAGATCAAATGAAAGGAAAGAAACTGAGGAACCTGGTACCCGTGATCGATCGATCCTGTCTATGAGCGATCAATCTTTGGTTGTTCAAATAGTGGATCCATCTTTATTCGCTCCACCGATCAAACGCATAAAGCTTGTCATACCCGATTGATCGATCTAACGAGTTCGGTTTATCGTTGCTTCGCGCGCAGGTCAAGTTTTTTGTATGATCGATCGATCGATGTCCTCCAGATTGATGAACCGATCGCACGTACATCCTTGTTCTATCCTTGATCGATCAATCGTGTGATAGATCGATCGATCGCTTCCTTTTTCCTGAAACCAAACAAAAGAAAAACAGCAAAAACAAGAACAAAAGAATGCAAAACGAAATTGAAAACTTACTAGCGGGTTGCCTCCCACTCAGCGCTTGTTTAAAGTTATTAGTTTGACTTCGAAGCCCTTAGTTTATCGGAACACTAGTCAAAGTAATAAAGGTCTCCTTGGCTATGTCCACATTGGCAAAATATGGCTTCAAATGTTGGCCATTCACTACAAACTCGCCTCCCTTGCCATCAAGTAATACTACAGCTCCATAAGGGCACACTTCCTTTATGGTGGAATGTCCTGACCACCGTGACCTAAGCTTTCTAGGGAAAAGTTTCAAACAAGAATTAAACAAAAGAACCAAATCATTAGCAACAAAACTTCTACGAAGGATACGCTTATCATGTGCTGCCTTTATACTCCTTGTAGATCCTCGAGTTGTGATAAGCCAAATGCATGATCACTTCTAACTCATGTAGCTGCAAGGTTCTTCGTTCAACAGCTTACTTGATGTCATAGTTCAAATGCTTTATAGCCCAATTGGCCTTGTACTTCAAGCTCAACTAGAAGGTGACAAGACTTCCCATATACCAAATGGAATGGGGTTGTACCCAAAGGAGTCTTGTAAGCTGTCCTATATAGCCAAAGAGCTTCGTCTAGCTTAGTGGACCAATCCTTCCTCTTTGAACAAACAGTCTTTTGATTAATGCTTTTTATCTCTCGGTTTGAAACTTCAAGCTATCCACTCGTCTATGGGTGATAAAGTGTAGCCACCTTATGATGAAATCCATACTTCCTTAGAAGAACATTGAATGTCTTGTTGATGAAGTGGGAACCACCATCACTAATAACAACCCATGGGATGCCAAATCTAGGGAAAATAACATGCTTGAACATCTTCAGCACAACCTTAGCATCGTTTGTTGGGCTGGCCAGCGCTTCTACCCATTTGGAGACATAATCGACAGCTACTAGGATGTACTGCTTCCCTGAAGAACTCAGAAGTGGTCCCATGAAATCAACTCCCCAGACATCAAAAACTTCGACTTCAGGTATAAAATTCTAAGGCATCTCATTCCGCTTGCTAATATTCCCTTGTCTTTGGCATGAGTCACACTTTGAGATGAAAGCATGAGCATCCTTGAACATTGTTGACCACCAAAAACCAGCCTGTAGAACCTTCGAAACTTTCTTAAAGGTTGCAAAGTGTCCTGCATAAGAAGAACCATGACAATGAAACAAAATCCATGAAACTTTATCCTCGGTGACACATCGTCTGAAAATCCCATCAGAACACTGCTTGTAAAGATAAGGTGCATCCCAATAATAGTGTCTGACGTTAGGAAGGAACTTCTTTTTCCTGTAACCGTGAAACGCAGGAGGCTCAACATCTGCAACCAAGTAGTTAGCAATCTCAACAAACCATGGAGTGCTCAGAACTCGCGAAGAGTGTGCGGATGCACCAGCTGGTCTAGGCGTGATATGAATGGAATCAACCTGCTCTTCGTGCAAACTATCATCCAAAGGTACCCTATCATTCACTCGGAGTCTTGACAAGTGATCAGCCACTCCATTCTCTATGCCTCGCTTGTCTCGAATCTCAAGATCAAATTCCTGAAGGAGAAGAACGCATCAAAGTAGTCTCGGTTTTGCATCCTTCTTGGAGAGGAGATACTTCAATGCCGCATGGTCTGTGTGAACAATCACCTTAGAACCAACGAGATATGACCTGAACTTTTCGAATGTAAAAACAATAGCTAACAACTCCTTGTCTGTTGTAGCATATTTCCTCTGAGCATCATCTAAAGTTTGGCTAGCATAGTAGATCACATGCACCTTCTTGTCTTTCCTCTGTCCCAAAATAGCCTCAACTGCATAATCACTCGCATCACACATGATCTCAAATGGTAAGTCCCAATCTGGTGGTTGCACAATTGGTGCACTCACTAAAGCTCCTTTCAATGTGAAAAAGCTTCTTCACACTCCTTAGTGAAATCAAACTTGACACCTTTGCACAACAGCTGTGTCAAAGGTCTGGCCAGCTTTGAGAAATCCTTGATGAACTTTCTATAAAAACCCGCATGACCAAGAAAACTTCTTACTTTTTTCACAGTGGTTGGTGATTTTAGACTTGTCATGATCTCGATCTTGGCTTTATCAACCTCTATACCATTTCTAGATATCTTGTGTCCTAGGACTATCCCATCTTTAACCATGAAGTGGCACTTCTTCTAACTCAACACAAGGTGTTTCTGAAATCGATACACATCCTGTGTCCTGTAACAGTCCTAGTAAGTTTCAATTCATTGTTCTCATTCTTAACTACAGTCACACCTCCTTTCTTAGGTACCACATGAACAGGGCTAACCCAATTACTATCACATATAGGAAATATAATTCTTGCTTCTAACAGTTTCATGATCTCTTTCTTAACAACATCCTTAAGGTTAGGATTCAAACGTTTTTGGTTCTATATGGAGGTCTCAGACTCATCTATTGAATGTATCCTATGCATACACAACTCAGGTTAGATTCCAGGAATATCATCAAGTGAATAGCTTATTGCTCTATGATACTTACGAAGTTCACATAAAAGTAAAGCAGTTTCACCATTGTTCAACTTAGCATTGATAATCATAGGATAAGTCGAATAAGGCCCAAGAAATGTGTACCTTAGCCCTACAGAAAGCGTTTTAAGCTCAACCTTGAGAGCTTTGAGTTCGCTCCAAGGATTATCCACAGATGATGTGATCGATTGCTTAGGTGCATCCAAAGCTAAGTAAGCAACCATCTGCTCAATTATCTTACTCTAGTCCAACATTTTAGCATAACATTCTGCCTCCTCACTGAGAAACCCAAACTCTGATTCTGTCCCTGTGAGTACTATGTCTACAGGATCCTCAGAAAGAATCTCATCAGTTACTTGATCTGCGATCTCTTCAGAAGCATCGACCATAAATGTCATTCCATTCAGCGTAGGTTTCTTCAGCATCTTATCCATCTCAAATCTCATAACCATATCGCCCAAATGGAGGTCGATTCTGCCATTCTTCACCTCAATAATTGCTCCCACTGTCCTAAGAAATGGCCTCCCCAAAATCAAAGGATCCTTAGGTTCTTCATCGAGTTTGAGAACCACAAAATTTGTTGGTACAAGAGCATTACCAATCTTGACATGCAAATCTTCAAGAATACCTACTGGGAGTTTAATCGAACGGTCAGCAAAGATCAAGGAAATCCTAGTCTTCTTGAAGTCTGTAAACCCAATGCATAGTGCAACAGAGTATGACATCAGATTAACACTTGAACCAAGGTCACAAAGAGACTTCGCAAACACAAGAGAACCAATCTCTATCAAAAACACAAATCATCCAGGGTCTTCTTCCTTTTTGGGCAGCTTGTTTTGAAGCAATCACTGTAGTCTTGAGTGATTATTGATACACCGAGTTTTAATCCTATATCCTACTGCAAGTGCACAGCAAACGATATAGTATTTAGGGACCGAATCCACGAAAACCAATTATTACACTAACAATTATATTACTTAACTAGAGCTAAGACAATGGATATTTTGATTGGAATCGATTCTAACTATGAAATATAATGTAAAAAAATATCTAAAAGCATCAAGCTTAGGGAATTCATAAGGAAATTAAAGGTTAGAATGAGGAATCTATTCATGCAAGTTCAGTTCCCTTCTCGACTCAGAAATAACAATTGACTAACCTACTCTTCCAGCGATAATCACTATGCTTAGATTCTAGGAACCCTAACTCTCGTTGGTTCTAGAATTCTAACCACGCAGTATTAATAGTTCTGAAGTGTCCACAACCCAACCTAGCATCAATTCTCGTTGGTAGTGAAGGTATTGCTTACATAGAAAGGTTCTGGTTCTTATTAAACTTCTGGGATAATAAGTAACCTAAGATCATAGGTTAGTTAGCTACTCCAACCTGAGCATTAACAATGTTTCTAGGTTGAGAATCCATATTTAAAACCTATTTGTTCCTTACCCTTATGTCCCCCAAGATCCTTAGAATACCCTAAACTCGACTATGAACTACTCAGACATGGAAATAAAGAACAAGAAGCAATTGTAAAGGAATTCATTGAAACTGAAAATATNGAGAGTAGAGGTTTAGAGATTCTTTTCCAATGGGGTAGAGATCCAAAATCTTCTCCTCTAGGTTACAACAAACGTCTGCAACTTTTCTAATCTGAAAAACTATATCTAAAAATGTGTTTTGACCTAATAGATAGAGTAAACCGAACTGGTACAAAAATAAGGAAATCTGGTTTTCACTTCGCAGGGTCACTGATTGATCAATCCTTGAACTGCTCGATTGATCAATGCATCTTCATTCGATCCTGAAACTTCCAAGTCGTGCAAAGGATCATGCGTAACTTCTTCTTTAATAGTTTGATCGATCTCTGAGTGCTCGGTCGTGCAGTGGATCGTGCGCACGATATATGTGGATGGAGGTCGATCGTGTCAAGCATGAGAAGTCGATAAATGGATCGAGCGTAGTCTTCTCCTTTAAAGTTGTGATCGATCGATCTTGGTGTTGATCGATCGATCCTTTGTCTCGTAGTGGAAAAATCCAAAGTTAAGCTCCAATCTTGCTCATCATGTGGAATCCAAAGTATCTTTGCATTTTGTACCTGAAAGGACTTTAAAAACACAACAAAGACTAAAGAAAACATATGAATTAGTAAGCTATAAGTCGGTATAAACGAGGTATATCAATTCCCCCAGACTTGGCTTTTTGCTTGTCCTCAAGCAAATACACCGGAATCTAAAAGAAAGATACAAACTCAAGAACTCATTCTTCATAGGAATTTAACACCTCAGAACCTAAGCAGAGAACACTCGATTCATTCGATGAGAGAGAGACCACCTTATACTTCCCTCAGACTTAACAACTAGTCCATCCTAACTCCAAAATCAAACCCAAAAGTTCTAGATCACGATACCAACCTCTTATGAATCTAAGTGCGGTCTTATCTAGAGAATATTGATCAAAAGATACATGGACTCATTCTCAATCCTAAGTACCATCCATAATGTGGTTCCTTTTCTTTTATTCCTTTCTTTTCAAACCGATTTCTCCCTACTTTTCTAGGGTATCATTGTATTTTTTTTATCGGTAGTTTTTCCTCTGTATTTATAAAGCTGTATAATACGAGTAGCTTCATTGGAGTTTCTCTCAGTAAGCAAGATAGTAAGGTAAAAAGGATTACATCATTGGATGATTCCTTAGAAATGTCCAGTTCACCTTAAAAACGAGCAGTGTCATTGAGAAACTTTTACCCTAGGCTTACTTCGATTGTTGAAACTAAAGTGCACAAAACTTTGAGAAAATGAAACCAAATTCTGGGATAGGTTCTCAAAACTGAGGCTGATAGTCCAATCTAATGTATAGCAACTCTGTAGGCAAGAAAATTAAATCAAGTTAAGGTTGAAGTTGATACCAGATTTTTGAAACAATCGAGAGGAAATGGTGAAAAGACGAACAGCTGATAAATCTCTGAGTTTTCTAATAGTCAACAATGCTCATAAGAAATCAAACAAATGGTAGCTTAAACCTTCATGAAATGTGCCACTCCTCAGAAATCATAGTTCCTAAACCGACAAAAACTTATCTAAAACAATGTTTGACTCAAAAAAAAACAAAAGAAAGAAACTTCATTAGCAAACAAATGGTTCTCCCCCAGACTTACTTCACACCGTCCCGGTATGAATATTAGTAAGAGGAAGAATGAAGGTAACCAAAAGAAGTAATTGAAAATTGCTTTTGGATTCAGAAAACGTACCTGGAGGTATGGATCGATCGAGCAATCGTGGATTGATCAGTCCATGGAGATCGAGGGATGGAACAAGCAAAGATCGGTCCACAGATTGTGCGCAAACAGATGATAGGTGATGATCGATCGGGCAGCATGTCATTGTCGATTGATGGATTAGGCGCAAACACACCAGGGTTGCAAATCAATCGAGCGGAAAGTTTCGGTCGATCGGTGGATCGTGTGGTCTTTCTCATCATTTATTGCACAATTGATCTTTGTGTGGATCAATCGGGCAGTGCTCTCGCATCGCGTTTCCTGAAAACAAAAGACAACATTGACTTAAAACCAACAAAGAATAAAGCAAAAACTAACCTATTAGTAGGTTGCCTCCCACTCACTGCTTGTTTAAAGTCAATAGCTTGACTAAGAGAGGTGCTATGGGGGAGTTATATCAGTCAAAGAGATGAAATCTTCATTGACTTTGTCAGGAGCACCAAAATATGGTTTAAGGCGCTGTCCATTAACTACAAATTCTTCTCCTTTTTTGTTGAGCAAAACCACAGCTCCATACGGTCTTACTTCCTTGATGGTGAAAGGACCGGACCATCTTGACCTGAGCTTACCTGGAAAGAGTTTTAAACGAGAATTAAACAAGAGATATTTATCATTAGGAGCAAAACTTCTGTTAAGGATACGCTTATCATGTGCAGCCTTTGTTCGTTCTTTGTAAATTCTCAAGTTGTCATAAGCCAAGTGTCTGATCTCTTCAAGTTCATCATGTATCTGCAGTGACCGTCTTTCCGAGGCAGATTTGATGTCATAGTTGAGATGCTTGATAGCCCAATTAGCCTTGTATTCGAGTTCGAGTGGAAGGTGAAAGGACTTACCATAAAACAGATGGAACAGAGTTGTCCCTAATGGTGTCTTGAAAGCGGTTCTGTAAGACCAAAGAGCATCATCCAACTTAGTCGATGATGTTCCTCATATTTTGTCGGTTTTGAGCTCACTATTACGGTTATATTTGGGGAATTTGTCTGTGTTTTATTGAGATTTCAGGTCAAAAACGTTCAGAGTTGGAATCATGCTTGAAGGTGAACTTTGGAGAAGTTTGAAGCATTTTCGAGTATTCTCTACGAGAGAGAGGATCGATCGATCATCACAAAGATCGATCGATCAGTACTTTAACAAAGAATATGCGCTCGATCTGAAGAACGACTTGGCTTCTGAAAGCTCGACTCAAGATCCAAAGATCGATCGATCAGCACAAGGATNCTCGACTCAAGATCCAAAGATCGATCGATCAGCACAAGGATCGATCGATCAATGCCCTTCGAAGAAACCTAATTTCATGATTT
>OVBA01005352.1:0-20147 GCA_900406435.1 Lepidium aucheri
AAACAACCTAAAATAGTACTCTAAAACCGTTAAAAATCACACTCATCAGAGAAGCAACAAAACATGTAAGGAATGTGATCGTAGTTCCCAAGTTAGAACCAACAAGAATAGATGTTAATGTCATTATGATTTGGTTACAATCGTGCAATGATACAATAAAATCAATCAAGAAGCACAAGTAAAAAGTTATAGTTGCACTCAGTCACAAACTGTTGACCTTAGGAGAAACATCAAGTATTGTGGATGTCATGTCACATCAGAAGATTTGGAAGGAGTTTGTTTCCCACATAATGATCCACTTTTGTGAAGTTTAAAGTTGGCGACTGTAATATATTTTATATTCTCATAGATACTGGAAGCTCAGTGGATTTGATCTTCAAGGAAATGCTTGATAAGATGTCTCTCCCGAACGTAGACAGAACCCTAACTTCCTTTAATAGAAGCTCAATTAACCTTTTGGGGACCGTAAAAATGGTGATTAACAAAGCAAGAATTACGAGATGGATCAAATTCTTGGTGATTGATAAAACCCCCGATCTATATCATTATCCTTGGAACTTCCTAATACATTCGATGAAAGCTATTCCGTCAAGCTATCATCAACGCGTGATAATACCAATCGATATGGAGATCTACACTCTCCATCAAGATCAGAAAATGTCAAGAACATGTAATGTTGCTAAAATGAAGCTCCACAACAAAACTGGTATGATCGCAACGTCTATCAATGTAAAAGGTATTTCGAAACCTCCTGCACTCGAGAAGCCAGACTTGTCAATAGTGAAACTCATAAATATTTATCTAAGTGATTCAGCAATGTGTGTCAGTATTAACGTTAATTTGGATATACATATCCGTGAGAAATTAATTTGGCTATTAGAAGAAACATAAGATCTTTTGCGTGGTCAGTGAAAGATATGTCTAGGATAGACCCAAAGGTAATAAGCCACATATTAAACTTTAACCCGACATATAAGCCCATCAAATAAAATAGAAGGAAACTTGGTCCGAATTGGACTAAGGCGGTGAATGACGAAGTCAAGAAAATGACTGAAGCTGAATCAGTTATTGAGGTCCAATTTCCAAAATAGCTGGCTAATCAAGTCATTTTTCCTAAGAATAATGGTAAATGGCGAGTCTACGTCAATTTTACCAATTTGAACAAGGCTTGTCACAAGGATAGTTTTCCTTTACCTCATATTGATCGTATCGTCGAGGCCACAGCGGGGAACAAACTCTCTCCTTCATGGATGCGTTCTCAGGGTATGATCAGATAATGATGCATTTCAATGATAGAGAAAAAACATCATTCATAACTGAACGAGGAACATATTGTGAGAAGGTGATGCCTTTCGGACTATAGAATGTGGGAGAAACATACCAACGTCTCGTCAACAGAATGTACGATGTTTACTTGGTAAAATAATGGAAGTATACATTGACGACTTGTTAGTCAAGTCAAGGAAAGTTGAGGACCACGTAGATCATCTGGCTTGATGCTTCAAAACTCAATCCAGCTAAATGTACTTTTGGAGTGACATGAGGTAAGTTCCTTGGTTATATCGTGACTTAGAGGGGAATCGAGGCAAATCCTATGACGATGACAACAATTCATGAGTTGCCCTCTCCCAAAAATAGCAAGAGGTCCAACGCCTCATTGGATGGATTGCCGTGTTGAACCGCTTTATGTCACGGTCAACCAATAAATGCCTTCCTTTCTACAAGCTGTTGCAAGGAAACAAAGAGTTTATGTGGAATGAAGAATGTAAGAATGCTTTCTCCAAATTAAAAGATACTTATCCACACTGCCAATCATAGCAAGGCCAGAACAAGGAGAGCCACTTTATTTATACATAGCAGTCTCGGTGTCAGCAGTAAGCAGTGTCTTGGTTAGGGAACATCATGGAACTCAAAATCCGATCTTTTATATCAACAAGTCTCTTGGTGGAGCAGAGTCTTGATATTCATTGATAGAGAAACTTGCCTTAGCAGTTATTGTCTCGGCAAGAAAGTTGCGACCTTGCTTTCAGTATCAAACAATCATTGTACTAACTAACCACCTGATGTGGATAATATTACACAGCCCAAATCAGTTAGGCAGATTGACTGAGTGGGCTATTGAGATTAGCGAGTACAATACTGAGAACAAGGGAATGAGTAGCACTAAGTCCCAAGTATTGGTAGACTTTTTGATCGAGCTGGCTATAGAGTTAGAGCTACTAGAGTCAGAAGTAACTTTATTGATTTGGAAACTCCTCATCAGTGGATCAACTTCATAGCACGGATTAGGTGTCCGAATTCGGTTACAAACTCCAACTAGGGCAGTTTTAGAACAATCATTTCGCCTAGCTTTCCCATCATCAAACAACAAAGTCAAGTATGAAGCACTAAAAACCAGGATATGACTTTCAAAAGAAATCAGAGCAACTTAGATTGAATGCTATTGTTATTCAAAACTGGTTGTTAATCAAGTTCTTTGAGGATACGATAAAAAAATAATCGCACCGAAGCTTATTAAAAGTAGCCAAAGATTTAACAAAGGAATTAAAGTTTAATATCAACAAAATCTTCAGAGTGGAAAACACATTGGCCGACGCCTTAGCATCCTTAGCTTCATCAACAGACCCAATGCAAGGGAAGATAGTCTAAGTAGAAAGTATCAATAACCCAAGTATTATGTTGCCAAAAAGGTTCTTCGCGATCGTTTTGAAAATTGTCAACATCTCAGAACAATCTGATATATCAAGCCCAGAACTTGATCCTCCGGTCGAGAAAGTGATTGATTAGAGAGATGAAATCCTAGCGAATATATTGGACGGAGAAACCCCTAGACTTAAAGCAAACTGCACCTACTACGTCCAAGTTGATGAAAAAATCTACCGAAGAGGCGTAAATGGTACTCTGCTTAGTTGTATACATAGTGACAAGATGAGACGAGTAATGCAAGAAACTCAGGAATGAGCTGAAGGCAATCATTCGGGTGAACGATCTTTGGTGCAAAACATATGGATTCTTGGTTACTATTGGCTGACCATGGCACAAGATTGTGAAAACTACGCTGCAAAATGCGGTATGTGCCAATGACATGCTCCTCAGATTCACGCCCTGTCCAAGGAGTTAACATTTTCAGCAATTTTATATTCATTCATGCGATGGGAAATGGATATAATCGTACCTCTGCCATCATCTCAGTAAAAACGCTTCTTGCTAGTAATGACATATTACTTTACTAAATGGATTGAAGCGGAAACCTATTCTCAATCCGAGATAAAAATGTAATCAAGTTTGTTTGGAAGAATATAATATGTGGCCACGCTTTACCATATGCAATTGTTATCAAAGATAGTCTCAATTCATCTGGGTAAAATTTGGAAACTTCTGTGAAAAATGTAATGTATGAGTCAACTGGTCAACACCACTTAATCCACAAGGCAACGGGCAAGCCAACACTACGAAGAAAATTTTTTGATTGCTTGAAGAAACGACTAGATGAAAAGAAAGGATGATGGGGAGACGAATTAGATGAAGTACTCTGGTCATATCAAACAACTCCAAGATGGTCAATGGGCCGAACTCCCTTGTCCTTATCTCACGAGATGGAGGCCTTAGCTCTTGTTGAAGCAAGTGTGCCGACTTTACGCAGAATGCAGCTTCCAGTAAACAAAAACTCAGATAACAAACCGATGGCTACTAATATGGATGAGTTGGAAGAAGTCCGAGACAAAGCATTACTTCAATTACAAAATTACTAACAACAAGCTACAAAATACTATAACAAAAAGGTCAACAGTCGGTATTTCATTGAAGGTGACCTCATACTCAGAATATTTTTCGAAAACACTGTTGAACCCAATGCAGAGAAACTTGGTGCTAATTGAGAAGGACCTTACATTATTTAGGTAAAACCTGGAGTCTACGAACTTGCCGCCAAGGAAGGAGAATAAAGTCCGCATAGCTGGAATTCAATAAATTTAAAGCAATACTATTATTGAAGTCATACCACATCGACGATGTCTTCATCACCCTTGATGCCTTTTTAATATTCTAATTATGTAATGAGAACTATATTTCTTGGCTTGCTCTCATTAGGGTACGTAGGTTGTCTTCAGATACAGCTAAAACTTTTTAAAAATCCTTATAAGGATTACAGCAAAGAATATCATCATTTTGATGACACGCAAAAAAAAAAGAATGTCTAAAAATATCTCATAATAGCTGAGACCCTACTCTCTAAGCAGTCTTAAAGTCTCGCAAACTTCTTTGAGTCTTAAAATCTCGACAATGGCCGAGACCCTACTCTCTAAGTCAAGTCATAAATCTCACTCGATTTAAGTCGAGTATTAAAATCTTGCCAAATCCTAAAATCTTGCTTGATCAAAAGCCGAGTGTGAAAATATCATCGAGTCATAAAATCTCACCGATACCAAAAATCTCGCTTAATTAAAGCAAAGTCTAAAAATATCGCCAAGACACAGTTCTCACAATAATCCTGCCAAGTCTCAAATTCTTTTTAATGAGATCTAGTTCTCATAACGTTCAAAATCCAAAAATCAGGATCTACTTTCTAATAGATCCTAAGTCAAAATCTTAGCTTTTGCATAGCAAGCCGGGACCTAGTTTCTGGCAATCTCAAGTCAAAACTTAGCTTTTGCATAGCAAGTCAGGACCCAGCTCCTTGCAATCTTAACTCAAAACTTAGCTTTCACACAACTAGCCGAGATCTAACTCTCGCAACTCTAAAAACCAAGACCAAGTTCTTGCAATTAAGCCAAGACCAGATCTCGCAATTAAAGCTGAGACTAGTTCTCCCAATTAAGCCAATACCTAGTTTCTTGTAAATCCTAAGTCAAAACTTAGTTTTGTATAGCAAGCCGAGACTTAGTTTCTAGGCTTTCATAAACTTGAAACCAAGTTTTTAGCATAAGAGCCGAGACCTAATTTCTCAGAAGTTTTAACTTAACAATAAATTTTTGAAACAAGCAAAGTAATCAAATTGACATTTTGTTCATTAATCAAGAAAGTTTTTACAAAGGTCCTTACAAACGGACCGAGATCAACATCAACAAAAAAAAAGAAAAAGTCCATATAAGCGGACCAATTACAAAGTAATATAGAGAAATAGAAACGTCACAGGATTTATGTCTCGATGTTGATTCTGCAACCTTTGGAAAAACAATAGTATTATTTGAATCATATTGACTAAAGCTCCAAGGTGGAAGAGTGACGAGTTCAGAATCTTGTATTCTAACTTTAGGACAATTATCAGTCCTAGTAGCAACAACCTCGTTTGGATCAATATACTTAGCACGAGACGCCAAGATCTCTCCCAAAGTAGTCGCTGCTTCAGCAATTCCTTAAGATTCACTAATTTCGTAAATTGGGATCACAAGGTCATCATGGAGCAATGATGTGAGGACTTTGAGATCACAAGGTCATCAGTGATACGTGATCACTGGAGCCAAACTGGTGTATTCATGATTGAACGAGAAGTTGACGACAACTTTTCTCTTCTTTTTAGGGATGATCTTGGAAGATGGATCTTCTGTGCTTTGTCTTTTCTCGGCAACCTTTTTTCTAACTATGAGTTCGACCAAGAGACCTAGTAACACCAAGCAGTAACTAATCACTTCATCGGTCAAACATTTAGAAAAAGAGGATTTGGCAGCCTTACCTGATTGACTTGAATCAAGATGTCTTTATTGGTTTCTCACTTTGTCCCTTTTGAGACCAGGTCCTTAGTCGGAGTATCTGTCTTCTTGAGAAATTTCTTTTTCTTTGGGGTCTTTGTCTTTGCCTTCTTTGAAAGCGAACCATCGGAACCTTTAGCAACTTCTGCCTCAAGATTGACGGCATTGACCTAAATAGAATTCGAATTCTCACCGAGACCAGCTATCGTACTAGTAAAAGCTTCATGAGGACGAGAGTCGTCCTTAGTGTTTAATGGCCGAGGAAGGGTATCCTCGAATGGAAGGTCACCTTTCTCGGCAGGATGATAAAGTTCATCATCTAGCACAGCGTCGATGCCACTTATTATATTGGGCATCTTGAAATCATCTCGGTCCACCTTTTCCTTTGACTCTTTGCAAGATTATGCAAACAGGTCTAAGGCAAGAAGAGTTGATGTAACTCTTATTCAACATAAAAGTGTTTCAGGATGGCAACAAAGAAAGGTTACCTCGAGAAGTATGAACTGCGACTTGGGAGAGAAGACCATCATGAAATCTTTTCTAGCTAATCCAAGGAACACCCAACAATTTCTCTACTTAAGCACTATGATTGGAAAGTAGAGCTCTTGTTGCAGAACGAGGAACTACACAAATAAACTCAGAAAATATCATCTCGGGCATTAAAGAAAAAGTAATAAAAATGCTAAGACACCTTAAAATCTATCGGCATGTTTTGACCAAGAAAATTCAAACAAAGGCAAGAGGGCATAAATTTCTTCTCGTTGGCATGAGCAAAGAAGTAGCGGTGTTTCTAGTTGGTGACCTTTGAAGAGAAATCATCAAGAAAACAAAGTCTTTATTTCGCCTTAACGTAAAACTTCCTGTTGAGGGCCTTGTTCGCGATGAACATCATCATATCCTAGAAATGCTGAGTTGAGATTTACACCCTAGAACATTGCCAAGGATCACGGCATCGTGGATGTTTTTTATTCCCAAAGACTAAAGCTGAGACTTAGCGATATCGGGCACGATAGAAGTCAGGCAAGAGTCTCAAAACTGGAATCCACATTTGAACCTCAGTGAACCACCACTCATTAGGTTCTAGGATCGTAATATCGATCACTTTTGGTGCCAGACATAACGCAAAGGCCATCAACAACTTCTTCATTGTAATCAGAGTGGGAAGAACGTCGAGGGTATCATGCCACCTTTATGACTTCTTCATCATGTCTGCGGGACCGACTTAAAAGTTGGAACTAGGTAAGAAGAAGCTCCCGAATGATCCACTATAGAAGTAACTTCGGAGAGACGACTCGTAGTTACCCAGGCATCCATCTCAAGATCTGAATTGTTTGCCAAGACTCTTTCTTGTTCACTAGCAACATCGTAAGTGAACCCCAAAACAGAAGGCTTAGTTCTCATCAGAACTAGAACTAGAGCTAGATTCCGATTCAACTTTGAGTCTTTCCATCTCATCAAAAATAATTAACCAACAGGGAAAAATAAAAGCTACGGTGTCTCGGCAAAACAAGAAAACAAAAAGAGAGATAGTCGAGAGAGAACTTACTTCTTCGACAATTCGAGAAGCGAGCAAAAGTTAATTCTAAAGAAGATCACGCGGTATTTATAGAAATTTACCAGAAACCAAATTGTTGCACCATGATTGACCTACGAATACACCTGTCAAACCATGGAAAAAACCTATGGAGGCACGATACGTGGACTGAAGATTCTAGAAGTAGGTCATTTTTCTGACTCAAAAATTACGAGATAATTTTTCGAGTATAGGGAGACAACTGTTGGAGGTGGATCTCTAATCCTCCTCTTCGGTCCATAGGTAAACCGGTCAAAAATCAAGTAAGCATCTCGTCTCAATCACAAGAAAAATGCTGAGTTAACATCTCGGTCAGCATACCATCTCGTCAATAAGGTAAACTGCTGAGATAGTATCTTGAACATTTTGTCATCTTGGCAACCCGTCCTTTCTTGATTCAATGGAATTTGGCTGACACGTCTTTGATAAATAGAAATGGAAATATCAATAACGGAATACTTCTGAAAATCCCATAAAAATCTTCGAGATAATATCAAATCTACACAAAAAAATATAATATTTTCTATCTTAACTCTATTGTAACCACACTATATATTATAAATAGAAGAGGAGGTCTCCATAAGGAGACCAAGTTTTCACAATTCTCACACAAGCAATACAAACCAACTCGTCATTTTACTCTCTAAGCTATTCTTTTTGGTACCTTAATTTAAAGAATCAACACTCATCTTCCTTCTTGAATCTAAGAGTTGAAAACTAGAACCATTGTGCTAGATCCTAGTCGAACAATATGCATGTATCTATTTATATTTAACTGATTTTAGGATATATCTCTTTTTCTTACCATAAATATTTTTAATAGAATTAAGATTACGAAAGCAGAGCAAACTAGCTTCGGTTTTGAATGGTGAATCCAAATAAAAAAATACAGATAATACAAATCATTCAGATTATACAGAATATATGCAAATCATATAAATAATATGGAACATGCAAAACAAAAACAAAAATAAATTGTTCTGATTTCCCCCAAAAAATTTGTAATAGTTTCTCTCATATTTTTGTTCATCTTTGGTATGTTTAATAGCTATTCTGTATTATATAATTTATAATAAGTATTTTTGTGAATTAATAAAATGATAATTAAGTTGGAAAAAATAAAGTTGAAATAAAGAAAAGATATATGTAAAGTAATTTTGAGCACTTAAATCAAAATTGCATTTCTTCACCAGGAAAAAAACTTACACTATATCTATAGAGTAATTTTAGCACTAATTTTTTATAATTTCCTGTTAAATAGTTTTATTAAGTTCATATAATATTTCTAAAAGATACCATATTTATTGGAACCAGTTTCAGTACAAAAAGTATTAAAATAGTGGTTCCTGATTAATAGAGTAGAAGAGAATGGGCAAGGACACTTGTGGATTTGAACGGGAGAAGGAACTTAGTTAACTGAGAAATAAGACAGGTGAAGGCCGAATTGATGTTCTTATTAAACTTCGAATGCCCAAAAGAAAATCCTCCTTTTGGAAGGATTGTGCATCTATTATAGTACATAGAAGCGGTTTACATGTATAGAAAATAAACAAACATTTACAAATCTTGTTGATAAGATTGCATCTGTTATTATTCATGCTAGATTTTGTGGAGTTTTCCACATCAAAACAGAAAAGCTTCTGTTTATTTAATGGTGATGTGTCATCTGACTTCCCTTCAGGTTTGTGGAACCTTCCGAAACGAGATATTTTGCCGAGTCAAATATTTTATCCGAGTTGAAGACTTAGTGCTTGCAACCAGGTGATTCTTTTATATTCGATCCAATGTTTTTAGTGAACCGGAGTAGGATCTCGAATCCATCTCCAACAATTGCACCCCCCCAGACTCGGAAAATTCTAGTGCCGAATTTCTGAGTCAGAAAGATTATTCCATCTTCTAGAATCTTTGGTCCACGTGTCAGTTTTCGAATGGGTCATTTGAACAGTCGCTTTGGTTTTATGCCAGTCATCATTATTACCGCATGGCGTCGCTTTGATTACTTCTCACACATTCATAATTTCAGGTTTGCGTCGCTTCACATTTATGCAATTCTCTATAAATACCGCACTTCTTCTTCTTTTACCATTCACTTTTCATCTGCTCAAACTTGCTTTTACAATTTCCGAGTTCTTCTATCTTCAAACTTCTTAAGTTTTTCTTAATTCTTTTTTCATTCTTCTCTGAAAATGGGTTTTGATGATTTTAAACTTCCTAATGTCGAGGCTGGTGTTAATTCTGCACTTAAGGGTTAAAATGTATGTCCTTCTAGTGGTCCTTTCAGGGTTTCTGAACCCTTTGCTACTCTAATTCGTGACATAATGGAGGATCCTTTGAGCTATGCTCAGGAAAATTCACCGCCTGCAAAGAGGGCGAGAAGTGATGTGCCGCTGAGGATTGGTTCTCCAAAGAGAGGTGGTAGGAGTGGTTCCATAGGTTCTTCTCACGGAAGGGACAGGGGTATGCCTACCCGAGTTATTTAGGACTACCTTGAAGTAGTGGAACTACGATCTGAACTTTCTGCCCCTAAAGAGTAACTCGCCCATACCAAAGATAAGTTGAAACTGGAGCACGAGAACGTCCTCATGTTGGTAGCTCAAAATGCGGAACTATCAGAATTGCTAGATTGTGCTGATTCTAACCGGGGTGCCACCTTTAAATCCGCCGAGAAGGCTAATGACGAGGTGTAGAGGTTACGCGCCAAGTTGGATTTGATGAAGGGGACTTTGTTTCTCGGCTCCACGAGGCTTTAACTATTCAGAATTTGAGAATCTTTTAGGTTCTTCGTGTGCGTCTGTCCGGTCGTTTTGACTGTATTTCTACCCGGTTCGAAGATTTTGATAGGAACCTCGAGACTCGTTTTTTATACGCCCAGTTTATTGGGTCGACAAAGGTTCTCCAATTGCTTTATAACCATGGAGTCGACATCCCGTCTGTGGTTATTGACTCGATGACTGCCAAAGTGAATGAGTTCAAGGAGCTGCTTCTGGGGGACTTGGTCATCCTAGTTTTTGAAGTTGGAGAGGCCTCTAATGCTGATGAAAGTAGACTCACAAAAGCACCATAATTTCTCCAGGCTTTGTCGTAGTCTTGTTTGTAGTAAGCACTCCGCCTTTAGGATTGGACTTTTTGTACATACTCGGTACTTTTTGTAAATGCTTTCCCTATGTAAATGAAACAAAATTTTATAATGGATAATTAATGAAACAATTGCTTAAATGTTTTGACTCTTCATTTTAAGAATTTGGATTCCCGAGATCCTTTTCTTATTTTTTGCCCGTTTAGACAAGTTTCTTTCCGTGTCTAGAGAGTTTGTTCTCATTTTAGCGTTGGAAGAGAACTTTCTGTTTTGCAATTTTAGAACTGAGATTTTAGGACTCAGCCCAAGTTTTAACTTTTAAGAAGTTCAGATTTGGAAACCGTATTCGTAAAACTTAGTCTAAAAAATTT
Organism: Lepidium aucheri; assembly: GCA_900406435.1. Lineage (NCBI taxonomy): Eukaryota > Viridiplantae > Streptophyta > Magnoliopsida > Brassicales > Brassicaceae > Lepidium > Lepidium aucheri. The sequence goes on from OVBA01005352.1 coordinate 10,708, forward strand.
TCAATTATCTGGCCAGAAATCATGTTCTGACTTTATTTGAGACTTTAATCTTGTAATTCTGTACAAAGTCCGGCTTTGTAGTTAAGTGAGATTTCAATCTCGGTAAATTTATATGAAACTATATTTCGTTGTTTGACGAGAAGTTAATCTTGGCAATTCTGTAGAAAGCTATGCTTTGTCTTTCGACCTATACGGAACTATGTTTCATCATTTGGTGAGAAGTTAATCTCAGCATTTCTGTACAAAGCTATGCTTTGTCTTTTAATCTGTATGGAACTATGTTCTGTCATTTTGTGAGAAGTTAATATTGTGACCTGTCCTAAAGTATGATTTTGTTCTTTGACGGAAATTGTTTTAATGAACCTGTCCAAAGTTATGATAACGTTTTACTCAGCGATTTTTTTAGATTTAGACTCAGTGATTATAAGTTTTTCGAGATTAAGCTCGGTAGTTTGGAATTCAGCATTCAAGATAAGGACTAGGTTTTAGTTGTTATGATTTTGTATGGGTGACAATGTCGGCAGCTGATATTTTTCCATATGAATTTGATTACATCTCTATCCTTAATCTGAGAATAAGCTTCTGCGTCAACCCACTTTAAGAAGTAGTTGGTCACTACGAGCATGAACCTCTTCTGTTGGGATGACAGTAATGGTCCATTTATGTCCATCGCCCTTCGTGATAAGCATTAATGCAGATGTTAACTCCTTGGTTGGAGCGTGAATAATGTGCCAGTGCCTTTGGCACTTGTCGCATTTAACAGTGTACTCTACGCAATCCTTTGACATGATTGGCCAATAGTAGCCGAGTGTTCTGCCACTGTTGTAATTCACTCCTACTCTATCATGCATTTTCTTGATGATCTCGTCAACTTTGTTTCTGCGAACGTATGTAAGCAAGACCGTTTGAACTTCTTTGGTAAAGTTTTTTGCCGACTTGGGCGTAGAAAGTAGACTTGGCTTTAAGCGGCGTGCTACCCATTAGTCTTCTGACATTTTACCGTCTATGATGCAGGCTAAGATTTTGTCCCACTAATCTACTTTATGTTTAGCGTTATGCTTGGCGTCTGCAATCTTGGAATCAGAATCATCTCAAACTTTGTCTATTGCTTAAACAAGTTCTATATCTCCCATTGGTGGGATTGTGCTTGGTCTGTCTATGCTTTCAACTGGGATGCTACGTCTTTGAACGGGATTTGTTGTGGATGCGAGAGCAACTAGGGCATCAGCAAATTTGTTCTTTGACCTTGAGATTTTGTTGAATCAAAATCTCAATTCCTTGGTTATCTCCTTTACCACACGAAGGTAAGTTCCAATTGGTCGTTCTTTGTGTTGTAATCTCCGTTTACTTGGTTGGCGGCAAGTTGGGAGTCGCAATAACAGCTGATATTGGTGGCTCCGACTTCTTTAGCCAGTTTTATTCCAGCAATTAATGCCTTGTACTTTGCCTCATTGTTTGAAGCTGGGAATGCAAGTCAGAATGATTGTATCAGAACTTCTCATGTGGGACTCTCTAGTCTTATCCCCACTCCTAAGCCATATTGTAATGAAGATTCATCCACGTTTGATCCTTTTCCAACCCTAAGGGCTCTAGATCCGGTGATAATTCGATTGTGAAGTCGGCTAGGATTTGTGACTTCGCGCTCATACGTCCTTTGAATTCAATTTCATACTTTCTTAACTCGACTGCCCACTTTGTAAGTCATTCTGATTGATTTCGATTATGCAGTATTGTTTGCAACGGATGATTCGTTAGCACTATGATGGTATGGAAGTGGAAGTAAGGGCGTAACTTCCTCACTGAGGTAATACTGCTAGTGCGAGTTTCTTTGTGGTTAGGTATTGAGACTCAGCTCCATCCAGTGACTTGCTGATATTGAAGATCGGGTACTGAGTTCCTCTGTCATCTCGAACTAGTCACCACTACCTGCCAACGTGGAAACCACAATATATAAATACAGTGGTTCTCCATTTTCTGGCTTAGAGAGTATCAGCGGGGTTGAGAGATACTCTTTAAATTCGGAGAAATCTTCCTCGCAGCTTTTGTCCCACTTGAGTTCTTTGTTTCCATGCAACAAGTTGTAGAACGGAATACATTTGTCTGTCGAGCGTGATATGAAGTGATTCAAGATAGCTATTTGACCTGTCAACCTCTGAACTTCTCGCTTATTCTTTGGAGAAGATAGCTCTTGAAATAGTTGTGACCAGTTTTGGATTTGCTTCAATTCCTCGTTGAGTGACTATGTATTCGAGGAATTCTCCTAATGTAACTCCAAAGGTGCATTTACCCGGGTTAAGTTTCATATGCTACTCATTCAGAGTTCTGAAGCAATGGACTAAATGATCGACATGGTCCTCTACCCTTAACGACTTTACTAGCATGTCATCAATATATACTTTTATGGTTTGTCCGAGTGATCAGCAAACATTTTGTTCACCAGGCGTTAATAGGTAGCTCCAGCATTCTTTTTCCCGAATGGCATTACTTTGTAATAGTAAGTGCCTTGCTCTGTGATAAACAACATCTTTTCCATGTTGTGAGGATGCATTCGGATCTGGTTATATCCCGAGAAAACATCCATGAATGAAAGAAGTTCGTTTCTGGTTGTTTCTCTGACAATTTGGTCGATATTTAATAGTAGGTTACTGTCCTTTAGACATACTTTTTTGAGATAGGTGAAGTCGACACAGACTCGCCACTTTCCATTCTTTTTGGGAACGACTACTGGATTAGCTAGCCATTCGGGATATTAAACTTCGGTGATCGATCCGATTTCAATCAGCTTATTGACTTCTTTGATCACTGCTTTCATTCTTTTTGGCCCGAGCTTTCTTCTTTTCTTTTTAATAGGCTTATATGTTGAAGCGGCATTTAGTTTATGACTTGTGATTGCCGGGTCAATTCCAGCCATATTGCTTGGTTTCCACGCGAACATTGCCATGTTCTCTTCAAGGAGACGTATCAGCTTTTCCTTCATGGATTTGCGTAAGTCGATATCAATGCTTACAGACCTTGTCAGAGCGGCCAAATTGATGTTAAAAAGCTCGACAGTTGATTGGTTGCGCTTTTTGGGAGTAGGTGGTTCGGTCAGTGCCCTGCTTCCTACTGATGTCGTGATCAGGCATGATTTGTTTCATAACTTCATCGGCAATAAAGCAAGTTCAGGCCATTTTATGCTCGCCTTTGAGTGTGTAGACTCCTTTATTTGTTGGAATTTTAACGCATTGATGGTAGCTTAAGGGCACAACTTTCATTGCGAGTATCCAAGGTGTTCCCAAGATCATGTTGTAGATTGGTAGTTTGTCTACAATAAGTAGTTTGATCCATCTTGTAAGTCCAGCAACTCATATTACTAATTTTACCGTTCTGATTGCATTGATTATGCTTCCATTGAATGCAGTCAAGGTTCTGTCCACAGGTTTAAGCTGGACATCCAATAGTGCCATCTTTTCAAGAGTCTCTTTGAATATGAGATCCACGAAACTCCCACTATCGATGAGAATTCATGACATATAACAATCAGCAACTCGGAGTTTGACGACTATGGGATCATTATATGGGAAACTAGTTCCTTTGATGGCTTCTACGGTGAAAGTGATCACCAAATCCACGACGTGCATACATTCTTGGGCAGGCTCCTGGTTGACTGAGGTTACACCTTTCGCTCATATATTTTGAATAAGCAAATAATGTCATCGCAAAATTGTAATCCGTCCATGATTACACCAACAACAACTCGTGGATAATCGGATCTGTCATTGTCTCCTTGTGGCTTTTACCGCTTTATTAGCTCTGAATTACCATCCTTCGGGCTTGCCGATTTGAAAATGGCTTCTTGTTGCTCAGCTTCTTTCTGCTTCTGTGCTTCGTACTTCTGGGTTTCTTCATCTGAGACTTCCAATTCTCCTTTACTAAATTTCTCAGCAAGGAATTCTTGCAGCAGTTTGCACTTTGCAGTCGAATGGTCTGCTTTCTTGTGAAATCCATAATACTCGTTCCGATTATAGGTGTTATTGAATGATTTGTTGTGGGGGCTGTTATTTTCCCCAACTCGGAAACTAGTTGCCGAGTTTATTTTGCTTCTGCTATGCTGTCTAGGCTTGTAATGCACTTCTTTGTGCTCCTTTGCTACCAAATTCTGCTGCACGCGTTGATTTTGCAAGAGGATTTTTTTTCCTCTACATATTCTGTGTGTCTTGCTGTTGACGAAAAGGTCCCTTTTACTGCCTCATCGGTCACCATTCCAGTTTAGAGGGCTTCGATAGGCATATCGTCACTGACTTTAGCTTTGGTCAGTATCTTCTTGAAGCGTCCAAGATACGACTTCAAGGATTCATCAAAGCCTTGCCTTAAAGATCTCAGTTTGGTGGTTGAAATGTCCTGATTGATGAACAGAGCATATTGCTTCATAAACAACTCGGCGAGCTAATTAATGCTTTTGATTGACCCAACACGAAGCTTGGTGAACCATACCAAGGTGTCCCTGGTTAAATTTTATGCAAAGTGCTGGCAATAGGTTGCGTCTTCGTTGTCTATGATGTAGTTGGTACCGTTCATCATGATGTTGAAGGCGCTCATAAACTCTACTGGATCCGAGTTTCCATCGTAAGAGGGGCATCAGGATCGAAACTCTCTGTCTACCGAGACTCTCCAAAGTCGCGGTGGGAATAGCAAGTTTTGTGGCTAAGCTACGATACTTCTTATCTCGAGTGCCGAGCTGGTAGCTTGATGGAATTTAGACTTTATGTCATCCATCATCTTCAATACGGTCGCAGCGTCCAAAGTTACTAGGCTTTGTTATCTTGACGTGTTTGGTACGGGAGAGTGATTCTGTACCGATATGGTGACGGGTTGTGGACTTGGAAAGTCTCGGAATAGTGTTATTTGGACACTGGCCAATGCCTCTGTGCATGGCCTACTGACTTGCGTAGTCGGGAGACTACTCTCATTTAAACGAGATTCGATCAGAAGCTTCCTGCTATGCAATCAGGCTACGCATTAAAGTTCTAAGTGTTGGTAATCCTCGTGGTGGTGGCGGAAGATCTACATCCTCCCAATTTTTCTGTCGATTCTCTTTCTAAGTCTGAGTTGTATTCATGATTGATTCATCTACTGGATTGGTGTGTTCCCGAGGGAGAGGTTCCCTCCTTTCTAGGGAATCAATGGTGAGTTCTCCTTCCACCATGTTCTTATTCTCAGAGTTTCGTCTTACCTTTGTGAAGATGTCCTTCGATATCATCCCCAAAGACGCGGCCAACTGTTGGAACCGGATTCAGCACAACAAGTACTAAAATGGTGGTTCCTGATTAATAGAGTGGGAGAGAATGGGCAAGGACACTTGTGGATTTGAACGGGAGCAAGAACTTAGTTTACTGAGAAACAAGATAGGTGAAGGCCGAATTGATGTTCTTATTAAACTTCAAATGCCTAAAAGAAGATCATCCTTTTGGAAGGATTGTGCTTCTATTCATAGAGACGGTTTACATGTGTAGAAAATAAAGGAAGATTTACAAATCTTGTTGATAAGATTGAACTGTTAAGATTCATGCTAAATTTGTGGAAGTTTTCCACATCGGAGTAGGAAAATATCCATTTATTGAATGTTGATGTGTCATCCGACTTCCCTTCAGGTTCGTGGAACCTTCCGAGACGAGACATTTTGCCGAGTCGAAGTTTTATCCAAGTTGAAAACTTAGTGCTTGCAACTGGGTGATTCTTTTATATTCGACCCGTTTCATTGGACCGGAGTAGGATCTTGGATCCACCTCCAACAATATTGTATTTAGTTTTTCTATTTTTAGTTTTTATGTTATAATTTTGATAACAAATTAATTATGTATTTTGGCTTAAAAAGTGAATTACATAATTAAACTAATGCACATTATATTTGGGAAAAATGTCAATTTAGCACTGTATTTACCAAAAATTGTTGATTTGATATTGAACTTTGGATATGATTATTAAGCATTTAATTTATTTTTGATTTTTGAAAAACTCTTAGTTTTGCGTTGACTTGACAAATTAAAATTGTCGTTAATCTCAAATCAAAATAGTCTCTCAAATCAAAACCAAAATCGATTTTGAAAGTTTGATTTAGTTCTTATTTTTGTTCTAAAGAACTCTATGATTGATTTTTCTTTTTTTCAAGAATGAGTTAAAATTTGTCTGTTTGAAATTTTGTGTTTGATACTTTTATATATCATTCTTGAGCTTGTTCTTGAAACAAAATAGACAATTAAACTTAGGGTTCTCCAGATTAAAGATAAGAACTGAATCGAGTTTATAAATTTGATTTGGTTTTCAACTTGAGAGAATTTCAATTTGGGATTAATGACACGTTTAATATGGTGAGTCAATGTAAAATTGAAATTTTTTTCAAAACATCAACAATAAATTGATTGTTTAATTAACCATATCTAAAATTTGATGTTAAAATAATGATTTTTGGTAATTACAGTGTTTTAAATTGACATTTTTCCCTATTAAATTTGATTTATTTGAATTTATATAACAAACTACTAGTAAACGTCAACCGTTACGTTTGTTTCTTAACTTTTTTATTGTAATTAAATAATTTAAATATGAACTAGATTTATACTCATGCTAAAATGTGAGATTTAATTAATTTTTCAATCGTGTTAATTTAGGTTTTTAGACCCGTATTGATATTATGAATATTGTTTTCTAGATGTTGTTTAGAGGTCCAAAACACAAACCGAAATCAACCCAATAAAATATTCCAATAAGTTCTAAATCTATATATCTAAAACTCCGTTCCAAATTCGAACCAGAACCAAATCAATAAACAAATTTTAGTTTTTAGAGTTTTTCTACTAAATATTTTTCAATTTTGAATTTATATATTAAATATCTAAATCCAAACTCGATTTATACCGAACAAACTCTGCCAAAAAATAAAAATATTCAAATAAGTCTTAAATTTAAAGAATAAAATATCGAATTAAAAGAACCAAACTCGACAAAATACCATAATGATTCCTAAATATATGTACCTGAAAAACTGAATCCAAACCCAAACCAAAACTGAATCAGTAACCGAATTTGTACCCAAAATTTTTTATTTTAATTTTAACCTTTAAATGTTTTTCTATTAGATATTTATTAATTTTAAATTTTTATATAAAAATTTATAACCCAGCCTATTTTAATTTCTATTTTTAAGAATTGTAACAAACCATATATTAATTTTATTTTATAATTTATAACATGATTAAAATGAAAGTCTCTTCTACTTTATATATATATATATATGCAAGTATTCATAATTAAACAGTAATATATATATATATATATATATATATATATATATATATNATATATATATATATATATATATATATTGGGTGTAAAGCATCAAATAGATGCGCGATTCTTTTTACCTTTTTTGATCTGCAAGTAGATCATCCTTTTTTTATAAATTTTTTATTCTACACTAAATGTGTGTGATTGAAAACTAAAATAGCAAATAAGCTCATCTGCATGTTATTTAATCTATAGATGGGCTGTCAACTATTCAAATTGGGAAAAAGATTGTAATATTATAAAACAACATAATCATAATGAAAAGATAGAGAAACTACTTTAAAACCCAGTCAACCGTTCTAAAGTTATATCATCTTAGGACCATCTCCATCAATACAATTTTTATTGGAGGTTCTAAATTAATAAAATATCATTATTTTTATAAAAATTTATTTTTATTTAAATTTTATCACAAAAAAATGGTTCAATGAGATAATAACATATATATACATGAATTTTATTTTAGATCCTTAAAGTTCTTGAAACTCTTATTTAAGAAACTCTAAATCTCCTGATCCCCTTATTTAAAGTGGTTTAATGTTTCTCCCGCAAAAATAAACTAGAAATGATGCAATTAAATTAAAAACGAGGCTTAGAGAATTCAACCATGAAGGACCCGATAAAGATCTTCAAATAAAAGCTTTAACTTTTGGTGATCTGCAAAGTTTCTGGAATTAATTTTTCAAATCATTAATGAACCTAAATTATTACTGGTGCAAACTGTCAACCCGCCCGAACAAAATATCTTTGAGCTCATCGAAGATATTCCAAAAGATTGGTGCCTACACACATCTGTCAAAGGCCGTATGATTAATTCTGTGATGGCTCAGTTCTTTTTCTCTAATGAAGAAGACATGAATGCGATATACAGACTGCAACCACTCACCTACAACGGATGGCTTTTGGCGATTGAAAAATGGACTGACAATCAAGCCTTAAACCCGCTAACCAAGGTACAAATTTGGATGCAGATCAGATATCTTCCTATTCACTACGCTTCTGAAACAGCTGTTAGACTTATTGCATCTACGATGGGTGAGGTGCTAGAAGTTGAACTCAATGAATTTGCCATTACGAGGCCACCTCTTATCAGAGTCAAAATACAATTTGATCTGGCTAATAGACTTAGGTATTTTCAAAGTATCTATTGTCAAAATGGCGACAGATTCTTTGTCCAGTTCTACTTTGAATGGGTCCACAAATTATGTACAACATGTCAAAAGCTCACGCATAGAGCTACTCATTGCACTTATGTTCCAACACCCGAGGACTATCTGGTGTTTCCCCCTCCGCAGCAACATGATCCATTCCCAGGCAATATAAGTAGCGATTCCACAACGGACTGGTCGTATTCTACCAACTCTATAGCTACACAACCTTTTGCCTCTCGTCCTGGAACTAGCACTACTCCATCACAAAAAGCTTATAGTACCAGAGTCACCATAGAAGATGTTCTCAACAATCCTCACGACACATTCATGGCTGATGTCTCTCCAGAACCGATAGATGCAGAACTAAACATCCAAATGGAGGAGGTAAACGAGGAAATGCTAAATGCCTTCGAAGGATCTGATACTCAAAGAGAGAATATCGATACTGAGGAGATGGTTCAGAATCACACCATTACAAACACAGAGTCAAGGACTGAACCATTTGAAGCCCCACCAAGCTAGATCAAAATCACGAATCCGACTTGAAGACACAACATATCAACTACAATCCGAGTGCATTCAAGTTATTTTGTTTCTTTCTTTTCCCTCTGTTGGGCCTGGGCCTCTAATATGTCTATGTTTTAGGTACTTTGTTTTGTACCAAGTTAAACATCTTTTGGCAGGAATTGCTTTGAACCTTTTGTACTACTTTCATATCTTAATATATAGTTTCTTCGGGAAAAAAAAATACTGAATATATATTATATATATATACTATTTATAGTTTATCTCTTCTAACATCTAACCAATTGAATAGTTCATGAATTTTCAATAGTTTACGATTTGTTTTATACATTAATTTTTGGGTGATTTGCTAAAATAAAGCAAAATTTTGGGTTAATTACTAGAATAGGCCATAAGTTTGAAAATTATTATAGTAGTTTTTGTAACTTTTTATATACCATT
>OVBA01005353.1:0-20144 GCA_900406435.1 Lepidium aucheri
CACTCAAACTGCTGATCTATTCTTCAAAGAAGTTGTACGCCTACATGGAATTCCAAGGACAATTGTTTCGGATAAAGACACCAAGTTATTGAGCCACTTTTGGAGAGTTCTTTGGAGAAAACTCGGAACTAAGCTGCTCTTTTCTACCACTTGCCATCCGTAAACTGATGGACAAATCGAGGTTGTAAACAGGTCCTTATCCACTCTTTTAAGAGCCACAGGTTGGTAAGAATTTGAGAAATTGGTTAGATTGTATTCCATTTGTTGAATTCGCTTATAATTATGCTAACCACTCAACTACTAAGCTTTCACCTTTTGAGATTGTGTATGGTTTTAAGCAAGAGACGCCTTTAGACCTTGCACCACTGCCCCCTTTAAAGTATACTAACCAAGATGGCGAAAGCAAAGCAGAAACAATCAAAAAGTTACACGAGAAGGCGAAGGAGAACAATGAAAAGAAAACCGCAAACTTTAAGAAAGCGGCTGACAAAGGACGCAAGGAGGTCATCTTCAATCCAGGAGATTGGGTTTGGGTTCACATGAGACCGGAGAGATTTCCAAACCAACAGAAAAGCAACCTAGCACCTAGAGGAGACGGTCCATTCAAATTATTAGAAAGGCTCAACAACAACGCCTATCGTCTTGAGCTGCCAGGTGAGTTAACCATATCACCCACTTTCAATGTTGCTGACTTTGCTCCATATGTTGTAGATGAAAGTGTTCTAAGGCCAGAACCTTTTGAAGAGGGAGGGAATGATGAGGACATCTACTCCAACAAGTCTACAGAAGAGATGTTAGAAGATCAAGACACAACAATCATGAAGGATCCGCCTAAGACAAGAGCGGGAACCAAGAGGCTTAGAGAAATGTTTAAAAAGTTCATACAAAACCTCCTATCACAAAGAGGTTAAGATAAAATGGCCGAACCAAAAGGTGGAAGTATTGGAGCCCAAATGGAGCTACTTGAAGGCCAAATGGTGATGCTCTCAATTCAGCCACTTAAAGGCCCAACTTAAGGATGCCTAAGACTTACCAAAACCGAGCTAAGGTAAGTATTTCAATTATTTTAATTATTATTCTGTTTGNTCTGCAGATTTCGTTTTCAATTTCTTTCCATTTTAGCACTAGGTGACTGAAACAATAAAGTTTGTAATCTTTTTTTATTTAATTTCGAGTATTCTCATTTATTATAAGAGATACTCTCCTAGCTGCCCTGAACCAGTATATAAGGTTCCTTCTATGCAGCCTTGTAACACACCTTTGAATCAATAAAAAATCGCATTTCTTCTTCTCAAAACCGAGAGAGATCTGAATACTTTCGAATTTGGTCTTTTCTTGTGTGTGATATCAAGGCGACTCCAAGTTCTAACTTATCACAAGTTCTACCATCACTTGTGTGGCATCCATCAATCCACCTTCACGTCCATATCATCCACCGAGTTATGCTAGGGAGCGACTTGAGTCCAATTAACCGATTCCCAACTTTTCACCATCAAGTTCTTTAGGTTCAAGAGAGGAGCGAATTGAATCCAACTTTTGAAGCCGCCTACCACTTTGTGAGAATCATCCCCAGTTCTTACATCAAGAATGGATTATCTATTGTCCATATTCTATTGCAACCTCTGTACACGAAAATCTCTCCCAAAGAGAATACTTTTCCACATAAATGAGAAAGCTTTTCATGGAGCTGCATTTAGGAAATTTAAATTTAGAAATTACCTACTTTTAATAACCTAAAGAAAAGACAGTTTAGGGCTTGCAAAAGGCACCATATCTGATAAGCTAACAAAAATTGTTTAAAGAATCCAAATCCCCTGGTTTTTTGACAAACAAACTTTGTCCCAAGCAATCCACTGCACTTTATTTCTCCATTCCAAGGAGTTTCACAGAAAAGGAGACATTACTAAGGATACAACTTTAAAGATTGTTTTGAGGAGACTAAAACAGCTCATGGCATAGACAAGAAGTATCATACCCAGTCTTTAAGAGGAGTTCTTTTCTGTTTTGGGATAGTGATCAAGCAAACCAACATAAAAGTCTGTTAGAATGTTTGTCCACTAAAAATGTTAGCATTTTGGATTTTCAAAGTAACTTTTAACAAAAAAAAATTCTATTTTTAAACTCTAACAAAATTTATTAATATGAAATATAGTAACTCATTGTCTTTAATTATTAGGTTTATAAATGACTTCTAAAATTGTTTCTTAATTTGTGTAGAAAAAAAATTTAGAATAATACTCTTTGAGAAACATATGGATTATGTAATTTTGGAGTGTGTGGAATAGTTTCGAATTTTTGTGATCTAAACATGTTTACGTGTAAAAAGCATATATAATATGAGATAAAATAACATGTTATTTTTTAAAAGAAAGAAGTTAGTGACTCGCTTTTCAGATGGACTTTTCATTTCTTCGTCAATATATCTGAGTTACATAGTTTGAAGTATATGTTATCTCTGATTTCGTCAAACTGTTAATGGCATAGATTGTTCAATCTTTCGAGTGTTCTTCGGGTGCATGTACTCGATAAACATATGGACATTGACTGGAAAGTATTAATGATTAACTTCTAAATTTTGTGTTTAATTGTATTTAAAACATCAAATATGCAATATCTTTATATAACATATCGATACCTATGAGTTCTCAATCTTTCTTAATACTACAGACCTTTTAAAGTGGCAACAATCTTGAAACCATATGTTGATACCTTCTACTAGCTTTCAGAAAAACAATACATAAATGAGCGGCTTCCATCTTAGTTGTTAGCAATTTGAAAAATTAATTTTAGCTGTTGAAAATAGTAAGAATTGACTACCATATTTATAAGAAAATGAGTAAAATATATAGCTTAGAATCTAAAAATTAAAGAGAACGTAGTGGGTACATATTTCTATTGTGTTTTCAACAAGTATAACATTAATGTTCTAAAGAAATATGGATTGGGTATGTGATTAAAAAGAAACAACATATCGGAAAAGAATAATTTAAAAAATGTTATATTATGATTAAATTAATCTAATTATAATTTAGAGAAATTTGGGCAACTTGCACATTTCAACAAAATAATTAAAAAAAAAACATTGGATTCCGTTTATTTGTTTCTCTCTCCTATGATGGTTGGATTATATGATGTTTTTGACCCCATATGCAATTAAAAATCGTTACTCCTACAACAAATTTATTACCACATCAATTTTAAGTTTTTAATGAAGAAAAATTTCAACTCATTTTCCGTCATACATACATTGTTCATTTTTATTGGAGAAATTTTTTTCTCTATATATTTTTTGGGTTTAAAATTATCCACAATATATATTTTCAAAATCTTATCGAAAATATATAGTTTGAGAGACATTATCAACATTTTTGTATCTTGTAGACAATAATTCATCTCCTATGAACATATATAGCGATAAATGCACTATATTTTTTATCGGAGACAAATTACTGTGCACATGTAACAGAAATGTTGATAATATCCCCCAAAAAGTATATTTTTGACAAGGTTTTAAAAGTGTAGAATGGACAATTCTAAACTTAAAAAGTATATAAGGAACTGTCGTAAATAAACTATTACCTGATAACTAAATATTTTTCCTCTAGGACCTCCATTCTCAAATAATGATAATGGAAACCCTAATGACTTGGTTGAGGAAGGCATACTACATGGTCATGACGTTAACACTGTTGTAACTTTTTCAGGCAATGAACTTTTACTATATGTTTGTGGATATGTCCAAAATGCTCGAGTCCAGTAAAAAGAAAGAAAGCTAGATAAATCAATCCAAATTCAAGGAAGCAAACCAACGACATCACGCTCACAATCGAAAGAAAGAGTATCTTCCAAAAAAATGAATCAGCGCCCTAAATTGTTAAAAAAATAGAATCTCGTCGATCAACAGAGATTAATTGATGCAATAAAGAAGACAAAGACACCGCCTAATCTGGCGATGATGGGAAGTCAGAATATTCTTAGTAATCTGAAGGAAATCTTCTATAAAGAAGAAAGTCCTGAATCAGAGAGGGATCATCAACATTCACACAAAAAACAAGTTAATCTGAGCCCAAGAAAGAGAAATCATTTCGGTCCTAAGAAGATATTTACACATAATTCTCTGTATCAATCTGTTTTATCCAACAAAAGATTTTCAAATTTTGGTTGTTTATTTACACATAAACAATTTGGTGCCCACCATGGGACGGAGACAAGTTTTCTCTCAAAATCAGTATCAAGTTAACAGAAAAATGGTGACTAGAAGTCAACAAGCAGCACTCGCAACACAAGCCAAAAACTTGGCCGCAAGAACGACCAAAACCGGAGTTAACCCCAACGAGAGAGCAGAACTGGTGAACAAAGAACACTTGACCGGGAAAAACGTCCATAATCCACCACCCACTGAGCTGCCCCCACATCACAACCACATTACGATAGAACTCCGGGCCACTATCGAATTGCAGGCAGAATATACCAAGCAAAACAAGGAAAGAAGCAAGGACCTCGCCAAACAATTGGAGAAGCAGAACATAGTGCACCAAAAACAGATGGAAGAAATGAGGCACACACCAATCACAAGATGTGACACACCCTCTTAAGGAAGGCGACCATCCCGTCAGATTTTGAAAACCATGTATCAGAAGAAGAATCTAAGGAAAAGCGTTATAGGAGACAAGATAGAAAAGAGTCAGAGAAGAGGATTGGATGGACGCCCCGCCCGAGGCTGACAGGCTAACCAAACTCTTGTCCATAGTTCACCAAACTCAGGAAGTCTACAAAGCCATGAAAACAAAAGTACATCAGACGATCACGTCAGCCCTAGAACTACATCGCGTGATCTAGCAAACCTCAAACAGTCCTTTTACCAGGAGGACCGGAGATGCGCATGTCCAACTAGCAAGAGAGGTGAAGTTTCCCAAATACTCTAGAGATTCAGATAAGGCGGTGTTCATAAAGCCGTTTCGCCTAGTAGCTGATAGGGTGTACCTTCGGCCAGAAGAAAGAGACTCACATATGTTAATTCTTCATAGAAAATCTCTAGAGCGCGGTCCTAGATTTCTTTTCAGCCCTCAAACCAAATTTGATTGATGGATTCAAGGAGCTAGCAGAATCTTTCCTCAAACATTACTCGATTTTCATCGAGTACCGCGTGATATAAAAAACTCTCATGAGCATGAGGCAGGAAAATTACGAGCCTCTATGCTATTTTATTGATCGATTCAAAGCAATGAAGGCCAAGAGCGTGCACGTGGATGACGATATGACCCTACTCGTGCTAAATTCAGTGCTATAGCCTACATCTCAATTTAGAGCAAACCTTATACAAAATCTACCAGCAACCTTGGATGATGCACTTCATTGCTTGGTCAATTTCTTGAATTAGGAGAAAATCAAGAAAGCATGAAACATCCAAGAAGAAAAGAATGGAAACCCACAAAACTAGAAAGATCATCGTAGAGAAAAAGTGCCCTAAGGAGAAAAAGGAAAGGATTCATATTCCGTCTCTAAAACAAGAAATATAGAAAAGGAAACTCGAGAAGTTACAGGGACTAGGATCTGAAATTTTGTTGTGAGTACCACCAAGCCAAGGGGCATCCATCGTAGAGTGCATAATCGCAAAGTATTTGAAAGAGGAAGGAAATTGGCACAAAGGAATGAGTAAGGAGTGGAAAAACTATGGGGATAGCACAAGAAGGTACACAAATCCCCAAAGAGTTGAGCAACAAGACTACGGGGAAGACATATCATCTCGTCTGAGGCAGAAAACGAGGATCACATTCATCCAAGGAGGCTCCTAACTCTGTCAAGATTCAATAAACTCGATGAGAATACATCAGCGGAAGGTGGATCACCCCAGAGCTAGTCAAGAATTTCACACCGACATTACCTTCAGGGCGGAAGACGTAAAAGGACTTGACCATCCCCATGATGATGCTCTCGTGATCCAATTGGATGTTTAAAAATTTATGCTCAAACGCACCCTAGTGCACACAAGAAGTTCAGTAGATTTACTGTCCTACGACACCTTTAAGTGAATGGGATTCAAACACATTCAACTCGAAGACAAACCAACCCTGCTCACCAGCTTTGCCGGAGAGACAACCCTTTCAATGGGAACGATCAAGCTTGCTGAGGTAGGGTGTAGAGTGAGGAAACTAGTCAGCTTCGTAGTGGTATAGAAAGAAGCACCCTTCAACGCAATCATAGGAAGATGAATCTACTACAAGTGCACATCATTGTAGTAGTACTTAGAGATCAAATTCACGAAGAACCAAGTATGCACTTTCAATTATTCAACTCTAATTCAAGCTATACGAAAGAGATAATTCAAGAGAAAGACTAACAACTTAAATAGTATGCAAATATGATAAAAGACATCAGACATCGGGTATTCATCAAGAAATAAGAATCGAACCAGGGAAACTATTTACGATCTATTAAGCACAATTCTCGACTAGAACATAAGAGTTTGATAACCCACAGTCATGGTATCTATCACTCTATCTAATAACCTAGAGGTCCTAACTATCATTGGTTTCAGATTCTAAATAGGCTTTAACAAATTGGTTCAATTATCCACAATTAATCCTAACAATCAACTATCATTTGTTAAGTTCAATTGCTCATCGATACTAGTTCAGGAGTCTAACAAGCTTTTGGAATGTAAAAAGTCTAAGATCATAGATTAGGTGGTCAAGCTAATCTAAGAAATACACATAAGTATAGATGGAGAATTTATAGTCATCGAGTCCTACTCAATCCCCAATCATCGATTCCTAAGTCTCTAAAAACCCTAAACCTGACAATTAAACTACTCAGACATGATTAAGAATGAAATATAAGACATAGTGATGAAGAACATGGAATGCAATTAAATTGATAAAAGGGTTTAAGAAATCTTCTCAAAAGTATGGAGGAAATCTTCTCCTTGCTTACAAAGTACTCTCACAGTCAAAAATAATTTCATATTCTATTTCTAACAGTGAAAAATAAGCTTTTATAGGTCCCTAAAAACGCAAAAACAAAACAGAGAAAATTATGTTTTATTCTTCGCAGGGTCGAGGATTGATCGATCAAGAGGTTAATAAATCGATTAGTGTTGACTGCTTGATCTCTCAAAGGTCTTGGTCGATTAATGGATCGAGCACAGTGGATCAATGGGTCGAGGGCAGCTCTTAGTGAGGAGAGTGATCGATCGGTCATAAGATGCAAGTCGATCAACGGGTCGAGAACAGCTCTCAGTGAGGAGAGTGATCGATCAATCAAGAGGTTGATTGCTTGATCGTCGATCTTCTGCTAAAATTCGAGAAACTACTGCAATTCGTCCTGAACCATGCTCTGCGGATGTAATCCGATATTAACCTGTTTTTCACCTGAAAAGACTATCAAATACAGACAATCATTCTGAAAACATGCGAATTAATGAGCTCAAAACCAATAAAAATGAGGTATATCAGTTCTCTCAGACTTAGCTTCCACTCAAAAGAACTCATTTGTCATTAGAACATTACATATCAATTCCATAGTAAACCACACAATACTTACCTGTCAGAATCGAGACCACTTTGTACTTCCCCCAGACTTAACAACTATCCTACCTAAACTCCACAATCCAGATTAGAAATCTGAAGTCACCATACCAACCTTCTAGAATATCTAAGTGTGTTTCATCAAGACAATATCGAAAAAAGGAGACATGGACTCTTCTTCAGCCAATATCCGAACACAAGACATTCTTCTATATGGTTCCTTTCCTCACATTTCATTCACTTTGCAGCCGATTTTTCCCTACTTACCTAGGGTATCTTTTTATTTTTTATCAGCTGCACAACCAGTTTTTCCCTACTTATCTAGGGTATCATTGTATTTTTTTACTGGTTGGTTTTTCTTTCGATCCTTAGCTTACAGCATTACACCAATCTATGTTTTTTCACTACTTCTGTGATAACACAATTCAGCACAAAACGATGATGAGAGGGGAACCATACTCACACATAATAGTTTTTGGGGACTGAAGAAGAATCCGATCCGATGCATACCAAGCCCCTTGACAAAAAAATTACATCCAATTATGGGCGAAGTTGGCATGAAATCCTTTGAATACTGAGATGAATATGGGTGGTGCTTAGATGTTATTCAGCCTCTAGGTTTTCCAGTAGTCGATCGACTCCTGACAAAAACAAATCGATGGTACTTATTTCATGATATCCAATAATCCTCCAAAGCAATAGTTCCAACAAATCAGTTTTTAACTCAAAAAGACAGCAAATAACAGAAAATATCTGAAAGATTAGAGCTAAATAAGAAAAACAAAATAGAAAAAGATGTTAGTCACAACAAGTGACCTCCCTTAGATTTACTTCACACCGTCCCATTGTATAAATAAGCCTAAGGAAAGCACGACTTACGCATAAAAATAAACGTAAAAATAAATCAATTTCATGACTAAAAGAAAAAGACAAAGTTGAGAAATGTCATAGGGCTACTAGGGATTCTGAATCTCATGGTCCCCTGGAGCATGATGGCGATGTGGTAGACAATGATCCAAAGGCTGATCGTCATCATCATCTATTCTTTCAGAAAATTGACGTCCAACAACGTCATGTCTCAATGCCTCAGCTCTCGTACTGGTCTCATGTTTGTCTGCTGAAGGTGTGCTCAGATAGAATGCAACATGGATCTTCCTAAGTGCATCCCAAAGCCCTATCCTCATCGAATGCTTTCTCTTCTCATTCTCATAATGCCAACGCCTGTACTCTATATCAGTGAAATCATATGAAAAGAATGGTACATCAAGCTCCTTATTGTACTCTGGAATAATATGCTCAAGAGTCTAAGAGACGTTGGGCTGCAAGTGAAGGCAAAAAAGCTACGACAACTTGTCTCTGAGAAGTCCTGCGTTGGACCTACTGTGGCATAATATTGAACTCAGCAATCTCCAGATGAGTGAGCTGAGGTTCAAATATGACATTCTCTAGTAGGTTTGAGAAGTGACCTCAAGAGCTAGAAGCTTACACCAACATGATTGGCAATCCCGAGCATAGTACATCCACTTAGTCTTCTTAGCGAGGTAGCAAAAGTTGGTCAGAACCCTGACATCCATATATTTGATCCTGTCTATCTGCTGAAGGGCACTAAGTCCAGGCGATGGAACCGGAAGATAGGCATGAGCAAACTACCAATAGTCTATGAGACTGAAGAGTTTGGGGAGCCTCTGAAACGTTGTTCTGTATACAATTTGACAAAGAAAAATCCCCAGTTGATGTTGAGAGGTGTGTACTGAGGATCTGGACTATCACCGTAGAGATCAGGTACGATTGGAGCAATGGCATGGTGTAGGAGCTCAAGCTCAGGCTTCATCACAACTGGGTTGATCTCCTTACACAAAATCGTAGAGCCCAATAGCTTGGCTGCAATCTGAACCGCAGGGTGCCAGATGTGTGTAAGTTTCGAATCTATACCCTAAAAACCTCCCTCAGCTAGTATTTGCCACATGGCACCATCAGGTGCATTATCGCTAGAGGTAACCGTCCCTCTGCGTCCTCTCTGAACCCATAAATCCTGCAGATATCTTGAATCGTCATCGTGTACAGTGCTCCCTTGTACATGAACGTGAAGTATGCAGCCCATATTGGAGCATGGGGATCTGTAGCCATGTGGAGATCGCATCTAGCAAGAAAATGTCTCACTAGCTCCAGGTACAGCGGGTAAGCACTGCATCCAAAAGTACCCAAACCTAACCTCTCTAACATCCTAGGAACATCCTCCAAAATCCCTAACTTATCTGTCATGGTCGGACAAAGGAACTTACTGGGCAACATCTCGTTCCTAAGCAACTGATCATAGAATATCCCATAGAATGGTTGTCATCCATCCTCTGGCTTACGCTTCGTGTAAGCGTTGTCATGCTCAAGCAGCGATGGATCAGACCTGTTGCCCAAGTTCTTCTGAAAAAGCTCACCATCAGGCCTTGGCCACAGCGGAAGTGCCTTCAAATCCAAAGTAGCCATACCATAACTCTGTCCTAGTTCGAGGTTGAATGACCTCCTGAAATTCTTCGATGGTACCCTTGGTTGGTTTTTTTAGACCATTGTCTACAAACAACCAAAACAGATAAAAGCAGGAAATTCAGTTTCTTCTACAAGGGCATGAGAATGTCGAAATTTTAGAATATGAAAGAGAATATTGTGAATTAATTTATAAACCAATCATCAACACAAGCAAACATCGAGCACAACATTAATTAATCACACAATATTCAATTTCAAACTTAAATTCCTAACGTCCTAAAATTCTCCTTCAACCTAGCACATCGACCTCTAAGCAAAAATTCAATCTTGTTCTGGGTAATTGGATTTCGAAATCACCAAACAACAATGATAAGACATTGAATTTACACTATTAAACAACAATTAATCAAAATTAAAAATCTCCCAAAAGTTCCCAATTTTCGTGGACTGTATATTGGTGATAGGAAGCCATACTTTTGCCAATCAAAAGAGATAATGAGATAATCAAATGGAGGGAAGAAATCCGAGTGAATTAGGCCTTTGAATCGATGGAAAAAAAACAGTTAAGAATTGAAGAAGTTATGATTGCTTGAAGATTTTTGGAGGAAAATCGCCCAAGAACAAAAACAGGTGTGAGTTTTTTTTATTTCAGCAAAACCCAAATTTTCCTTTTTCAAAACATTTACCTTGCCTGTTGATCAATCGATCGGGGTGGTGATCGATCGACCAACGACTTCTCTGGAATTTCCCTTTTGTCGAAGATCGATCGATCACTATTATGGAGGTCATTTAATTGGATCGAGCGCATGGTGCTTATCATTCAGAATCGATCAATCAAATGTCTGCAGATCGATCACCCAATCGAGCATTGTCTTCTCAAGTCCATGATTGATTGATCAGTCCTACATGGATCGATCATTCAATTGAGCGCTAAGTCCTTTATGCTTCATGATCGATCAATTCTAGCCTCGATCAATCGATCATAACCCTCTTATAAAATTCACACCTGAAACAAATCAAATCAAAACAAAAAATCAACCAAAAACAGAAAAACTATGAAAAGGAAAACTACCTAATAGTGTGTTGCCTCCCACTCAGCGCTTGTTTAAAGTCATTAGCTTGAATTTCGTGCCACTTAGATGGCAGATTTACTCTTGGGAGGAATGTTCACTCGCTTAATCCTTTTTTCACCGCTGATGAACTCCCTTAGCTGCTCATACTACTGTGGAATTGAGCTCCTGTAGCGTCCAGCAACACTACAGTTCCATCAGGGTGTATCTCTTTTACAGAGTATGGTCCTGAAGATTTAAGTCCAAGTCTTCTTGCAAAACCCTTAAGACACAAGTTTTGAACATAAAACTCATAATACGCATCGGACTTATCATCAAGGATATAAGTACCATCTTGCTCAGCTGAGTCCTCTACTAGGTCATGACAAACACTGTACCCTTCATCTGATTAATACTCGAGTTCACTACTACCCAAACTTGTAGAAACCAAACTGTCAAACCCGAAAACTGCCTTCTTCTCAGTAGAAGCATTGATCATACCACACAGGTTGCTCGTTGAAGCTCTAATCGGATAGGAGACTTCCTTGTCAAAATTTTCTAGCACAACCCTCTTATTAGGGAAATCGATATTTGCTCCCACTATGTTAATGAAAGGTCTTCCCAACAAAATCGGAACTGCACCACCTCTAGCCATCTCAACCACCGTGAAATCACTTGGTACTCTACAGTTTCCTACCAAAATAGTAAAATTGTCTAGCCTTCCCCTTGGCTCTTAGAAGTCACATCTCCAAAAGAGATCGATGAGTTGTGCTCCTGCATAAGATCGATCCCTAAATTCTTTATCCGCTCTAGGGAGATAATGTTCACACTTGCACCTGAATCACAAAGTGCATCACTGAAAATCAGTTTTCCCAAGATGCAAGGGATGGTGAACTCTCCTTGATCTTCTAGCTTGGTCAGCTCTTTTGGAAAAGGGATTAGAGGCATGTACTTCCCTTCCGTACTCGCAGTACAATCCTTAACATTAGACTTCATGACGTTGCATGATTCCTAAGGATTCTTCTCAACTTTTCCAGGTAGATCTCCATAAGGTCTCCTCATAGATTCAGCAGTTTGAGCTATTTGAGTGTCTAGCTTCTTTAGATGTACAGAAACTGACTCAAACTCGCTGTTCAAATCGTTATACATGC
Source organism: Lepidium aucheri (assembly GCA_900406435.1). NCBI lineage: Eukaryota > Viridiplantae > Streptophyta > Magnoliopsida > Brassicales > Brassicaceae > Lepidium > Lepidium aucheri. Next base: position 12,208 of record OVBA01005353.1, read on the forward strand.
TGTCTGCTGCTCGGTTGCAAGCTGCTAGATCAAAGCTTTGATCTAATCATTCAAAGTGCCTGAAGAGCTTGTTGGAGCTTGCTACTGTGGTGCCTGCTGCTGATACGGCTTGAATGGCTCCTGCCAGTTGCTATTTTCTGAGTACTGGTTGTAAGGCTTCTGATTGTTCCAACTCTGACCAGAACTTTGCACAAATGGCTTCCCTTGAAAGGGTGATCTCTGAGGCATTATCGGAGCTGGAGATAGTACATCCTTGAGATCCTCTACATTTGTGCTCCTGTAAGAAAGGTAGTTCGGATTCTGACCCCTATTTTGCCAGTTCACATAATTAACTTCCCTCTGCTTATCTGACAGGTCTGAATCATCCTGAACGTACGCTACCTCAAGTTGGTCATCCAGCTGATGTACACCCTTCTGACCTCCTTGATTTGCTTTGATAAGCATATCGATTTTCTCAGCAATCTCATCAATCCTCTGAATCTCCATGCAATTGACCTTTCTCCCTCGGTCATATTGTGGGCAGTGATTCCCTGAACTTGCAGCCAAGTTATCAATGAGGGTAAAAGCTTCATCCCTCGTGTTTTTCATAAAGTCTCCATTGCTTGCAGCATTCAAGGAGTTCTTATACTTTCAATCGAATCCACCATAGAAGGTGTTCAACAACTGCTCATCGAAATACCCATGATGTGGACAGTCTTGTTGGTATTCCTTATAACGCTCCCAAGCTTCATTCAAAGACTCACCAGATCCTTGTTGAAACGTTGAAATCTTACTTCTCAAGGCTGCAGTCTTCAACTTCGTGTAGAACTGATCCAAGAAGGCAGCTCTAACTTCTTCCCATGTGGTGAGTGAACCTAGAGGCAGAGATCGCAACCATCTGGAAGCTTTATCAGAAAGCGAATGGTGGAACACCTTACACTTAATATAGTCCACTAGGACTCCATTCGAACTCATTGTACTGCACATATCCTCAAAGTTCTCAATGTGATCCATTGGGTTCTCTCCTGGAATACTATTGAAGACATATTGCTTCACTAATCCAATCAGTTGAGGCTTGATCTCATAGTCTTGCCTCCAGATAGGTGGTGGACGAATAAGAGATTTATTCTGGTAATATATATGAGGCATATCCATATCACCAATAGCTTGGTGCTGAGCTGTTCCTGCTGCCTCCTAAGCATAGCTAAATCCCTCTGCAACTGCTCAACTGTCTGCTGAACATTCTGATTTCCCTGAACATTGTTCTGAATTTCAGGGTCCTGTGGAAGCTGCTGGTTTTCGAGATTCATGGCTCTTGCTCGTCGATTTTCACATTTGACTCTAGCAAGTTCCTCGTTATCAAAACCAAGTAGATTTTCTGATCCTTGACTTCTTCTGACCATAAACCCGAAAGAAGGATAAAAACAAAACATAAAAAGAAAAACATAAGTAAAATAGTATAGACTAGAAATCGAGTCTCAATAAAAAGGCAACCAATTGGTTCCCGTGCAACGGCGCCAAAAACTTGATGTCACAAAGTTTTAACCCTATGAATCTACTCCAAGTGCATAGCAATGTAGTAGTAGTACTTAGGGATCGAATCCACGAAGAATCAAGTTTGCACTTTCAATTATTCAACTCTAATTCAAGCTATACCAAAGAGATAAGTGAAAGACTAACAACTTAAACAGTTTTCAAATATGATAAAAGGCATCATGCATCGGGTATTCATCAGGAAATAAGTATCAAACCAAGGAAAATATTCAGGATCTGTTAAGCATAATTCTCGACTTGAACATAAGAGTTTGACAAACCCACAGTCGTAGTATCTATCACTCTATCTAACAACCTAGAGGTCTTACCTATTGTTGGTTCCAGATTCTAGATAGGCTTAAACGAATTGGTCTAATTATCCACAATCAATCCTAACAATCTGATAAAAGGATTTTTCGGTCCTAAGATCAAATAATTGAGCATAGTGGTAAATAAATGAGAATTATCGAACCAAATACTCAGAGATGCATGTAAACAACCTATCTACTACTAGATCTTAGTTCAAGCAACCTACAATTCTATCACTATGATAGGCTATGATTTTAGGTGAGCTTGCAAACTAGACAATAGGACAAATTACACTAAAAGACAAAGTAAGAACAGAATTTAAATGATCAAAATAGAGAAATGACTTAAAAATATAGCACAACAATTGAAATAAGATAGAAATAAGATTTAAGTCATAGATCTTAAGGATAGGGAGGTTGATCGGCGATAAAGTCCTTGATCCTAACTCGCCAAACTCTTTTGAGCGATCCCTAGACATGGACAAGGCTAGATCGACCCGCTCTCATAGTGAAGACCCATATCCGGATCGGATGATCCATTACAGCGCTAGCCGCGATCAAGCCAAACCAGAAGCATTAAGCTAAGCCCTACTCGTCTAACAGACGACCCACATGCTAAATCTCTTTTCAGCGGATCAAGCCATCACTCACAAGGAACTTGGTCTCTGTTCCCATCGGCGCTAGCCTTAGGTCATGGCCCAAATCAGATCTCTCTTGATCAGGGAGAGATCAGCATTAAGCTTAGCCATGTGAGAGGAGATCGGAGTTCAAATCATGGCTAGAACGGCGAGGGAATCAACGGATTCACCTCCGATCGCCCTATCCTCGAGATCCACACAGATCTACTTGCGCCTCATGGATTGAGTGCCAAGGAGTAGGGTAGATGTAGATTGCATAAACATAAAGAAACTTAAATGAAATTAGAGAAAGTAAAGATAAAGATCAAACTTAATTCATTAACTTAAAAGCATAATCATAAAGAGTACCTTAAATAAGAATAAAGGAAACAACAATAAAAAAAGAGAGAGTTTTTCATCTATACATCAGATAAAAAAGATAAGAGTGTGATTAGAGGGTATTTATAGGGTCAGTTGCATAACCCTAATGGTCAAACCGACCTAAGTTGGTCAACCAGGAATTCTGTAAATCTTGCACTCAGAGTCCTTGCGCGTGCTTGGGCACCGAGAAGTGCTTCTTGTGTTGGCCCTCGTGGGTTGAGACTGAGTAAATGATCCGACTGTAATCTTTCCGGTGAAGAGATTGATCTTCCCTCGTGACAGAAAGGTCGAGGCTGGTGACTGAGGCATCCTTTCTTGAGCGTTCTGAGCAGTCCTCGCCCTGCAATCCGCGAGGTAGAGATCCGAGGTTGCACAATCTTTTTCGCCTAGCAGCTGATCCAATTGTCCTTAGCTCCAGTTTTAGCTCCTTTTTTGAGATAAAACTCCAGACTCTAAATGCAAATGCAAAGAAAACAAAACAAACCTAAAAGGACGTAAGTAATCGGAAAATCTATCTAGATGGATGCAAAACTACCTAAAACAAGACTCTAAAACCATCAAAAATCACACACATCAGCTCCCCCAAACTTAGTTCTTGCTTGGCCTCAAGCAACTGCAATGATCTAAGGTGGAAAAGCTGCACACAAAATGGGAACATCTTGTCTAACAAACAACTTGCTTAAGCTAAACCGTAATCCACACATGGGCTTTATCATTTTTGAAACCGCAATGTAATCATCCTTAAACATAGCATTCAACCTATGGATTCCTATCACCTAAGATTGTATCTAAAGGTACAAGTCTAATTCCTTATTTTTATTTGGTGTGGTCCTCAAAAGAGACTATAGATCAACAAGTACATATTTCGACTTCCGTAAGCTTAGCATGATCATTTTTCAACTTAAATGGTTCCCTCTCATTAAAATTTTTGCTGCCCAATTATTCATTCTTTCTTTTCTTTTTCTTTTTCTTTTTCTTCTTCTTTTTTTATTGTGCCCTTTTGGCTTTTCCGAAATTAGCTTACACAAACATGAAAGGTTACGAGTTTACGCTTCCTTCCAAGTTGCTTCACCAACCCACATATGGAGTAAGTTAGCGGATATACATGGACGTGAAAGGCTACGGGTTTACGCATCCTTCCAGCCGCTTCACCTTTACCACTTACTCGGTTTAAGTTCTTTGTGGGCAGCTTAATTTTCTACTTAAATTTTGAGAGGGTTTTACCAAGCACACATTTTTGGATCATGCTAAACATAAAGAAGGAAGGTATTGATGCATCTCTAGGCTCTAAATTGGAAGTTTAAATGAGTTTTAGAATGACTCAAACTAGACCTATTCAAAACACAACCCAAGCAAAGTTCACCAAGGCGATGATCCGTCCAAAAACTTTTCAAAACGGCTGTCTACCAATCAAGAGCATTCACAATGGTTACTTAGCTTAACTTATCAAGATTTGCCCATTATCAAAAGATCATTCCCACAAAAAAAGTTCGGATGCATGAATCCTTAGTGAATGCAAACTAAAGACAAATCTAAATGGATGCAACTACATGATCACTCTATTTTTATGGTTTTTCTGTGCCTTAAGTGCCATGAAATGCAACAATCAAATGCACAAAGAAAAATCTAATCGGATTTTTACAAGCTTGATGAAATGGATAAAAGATAAATTAAGAATCACAAAACACAAGGTTAGTAACTCCTAGGATCCTCCCCCAAACTTAGATCACATAGTACCTTGTGTGTATAAAAGCTTAGAGGTGAACCCTAGGTTGACAAACAAAACAAACGATAAGATGCAACGGTATTTACAATGAAAGGAGTAAAGTAGGTACCTTGGAGTCGGAATCCTCACCACTCATTGCGAGTTCAGCATACGAGGGCCCTCCTGTCTTTTTTATGATAGCCTGTATGCGCTCAGAGCGACGCCTCGGCTATTGCAACAAGGAGTGTGTGTGAGGGAGTAGTACCCGGTGGTTCGTGAGCTGTTTTATTCTTGAAAAAAGACAAAGGTGCCGTTGTGTTTGTTGTCAATCTTCCTTCAAACATCGGATAGCCTCCAAGCTTTGGTCCTTCCCACTGATATGCGTGCGGTGCGGCGGAAATGTTGATTTGGTGGTGTGACCGAGTTATCCGCTTCACTCGCTCCATTTGTATTCACCAGAAGTGAAGTGTTCCAGCTTCCATAGACTCTCATGACTTCATCTTCTCCATTCTTGCTTGCCATTTTCCGATTTCTAGTTTTTTTCGCTCTCGCCCTTGTGTTAGGTCCTCGGTTTTCCTTTGCGAGTGTGAGATTTGCTTTGAAGAGCGGAAAAAGGATGAGAGGAGGAAAGCAAGGATGCAGAAGAAGTTTATGCTTCCAATGGAGGAGACCGGTTTCTTGAATGGGAGCATCTCTAGTCCCGAGGTCTGATTCAATCCTTGACCATATCGTGGCCCTTGATTTTGAATTTTAAATGCCTGACCAATTCTCCACCGTTGGATTGGTTTGACTGTCCACTGGGAGGTGACATGAATTGCCATATAGTAGCTGAAACGGTGTTCTTCCTATTGGCGTCTTGTAGGCGGTTCGGTATGCCCAAAGTGTATCGTCGAGCTTAGTTGCCCAATCTTTCTTGGACGTACAAACTATCCTTGTGGGTATGGATTTGATCTGCCTATTGGAGACTTCTACTTGCCCGCTGATTTGAGGATGATAAGGTGTGGCTGAGGATGCTAAGGTGTGGCTGCCTTGTGTTTAACCCCATACTTCCTAAGCAAACTCTCAAACGCTTCGTTGATGAAATGTGATCCTCCATCACTAATTATAACTTGTGGAACTCCAAATCTAGGGAAGATGATGGTCTTGAACAACTTAATCATTATCTTTGCGTCATTTGTTGGACTTACTACCGCTTCGACCCATTTGGAGACATAAACTACGACTACCAAGATGTATGTGTTTCCATGTGAAGGCGGGTGGAAAGGTCCCATGAAGTATATTCTCCAACAATCAAATACTTCGATATGCAAGATTGGTCTTTGAGGCATCTCGTTGTGTTTTCTATGTTTCCTATTCGTTGACAAGGATCACACTTTGATATGAAGGCTTGAGCATCTTTGAACATAGTAGGCCACCAAAAACCCGCTTGCAAAATCTTCTGAACCGTTTTGAAAGCTGCAAAATGTCCCCCATATGTAGACCCATGGCAGTGTTCCAACAGTCCTTAAACCTGCTCTTCAGCCACAAATCGTCTAAACATACCATCTGATCCTCTCTTGTACAAATACGGCTCATCCCAAAAATAGTGATTTACGTCTCTGAAGAACTTCTTCTTTTGACACCCTTCCAGAATTGTAAGCATCTCCCCTACAACCAGATAACTCACCAAGTTAGTATACCAAGGGAGTACTGATTGCACAAACTGCCTTTTCCGTGGAGGGTCTTCATTCTGGTCAACCTGTCTCTCCTTGGTGTCCATTGATGCAAGTTGCGCCTGCGAGGCTTTACCCTTCCGTTTCCGTTTGGAGGTTTAGAGTGCCATCAACTGTTCTTCGGGCATGGAGTCATTTATTGGTACTGAGTCTTCTACCAACATTCTTGATAGGTGATATGCTACACCGTTCTCTATGCCTGATTTGTCCACTATTTTCATATCAAACTCTTAGAGAAGAAGTATATATCTAAGGAGCCTTAGATTTGCATCCTTTTTCTTCATGAGGTATTTCAAAGCCGCATGGTCAGTATGGACGATGACCTTGGAACCAACTAGGTAGGATCTGAATTTCTCAAATGCAAAGACAACAGCCAACAATTACTTCTCAGTTGTTGCATACTTGACTTGGGCATCGTCGAGTGTCATACTCGCGTAGTAGATGACATTCAATTTCTTGTCCTTCTTTTGTCCAAGGACCGCTCCTACCGCATAGTCACTAGCGTCACACATGATCTTGAATGGTAGATTCCAATCTGGTGCTTGGACAATGGGTGCTGAGACAAAGGCTGACTTGAGGTTTTAAAGGCTTCCATACACTCGTCATCAAATGAAAACTCTGCCTCTTTGCATAACAGGCGAGTGAGTGGCCGAGCTATTTTTGAGAAATCCTTGATAAACCTCCTATAAAACCGAGCATGACCCAAGAAGCTTCTAATGTCTTTTACCGTCTTTGGGGGTTTTAACTGAACCATGACATCTCTCTTGGCCTGATAAACCTCAATTCCTTTCTCAGAAATCTTATGTACCAAAACAATCCCTTCCTTGACCATGAAGTGGCATTTCTCCCAATTAAATACCATGTTAGTCTCCACGCACCTGCTCAATACCCTGCATAGATTTGACAAACAAGAGTAGAAGGAGGAGCCATAGACGGAGAAGTCATCCATAAAGACTTCCACCATGTCCTCGATTAAATCTGAGAATATAGAGATCATGCAACTTTGAAAAATTTCGGGAGCATTACTGATGTCTGTGATTTTTAATGGTTTTAGAGTCTTATTTTAGGTTGTTTTGCATCTGTTTAGCTAGATTTTATGTGCACTTAGGTCTGTTTAGGTTAGTTTTGCACTTTTTGCATTTGCATTTGGAGTTTTGGATTTTATCTAGGAAAAGGAGCAAAAGGAGCAGAAAAGGAGCTAGAAATGGAGCTAAGGATGATTGGATCAGCTGTTAGGAAAAAGAAGTCATGCAAACTCAGATCGCTGCCTCGCAGATTGCAGGCGAGGATTGCTCGGAACGCTTAGGAAAAGACGCCTCAGTCACCAGCCTTAACCTATCTGTTGCGAGGAGAAACAAACCCAGTACATTCGGACCATTCACTCGGCCTCAAGCCCTGAGGGCAAAGTTCAGAACCATTCCTCGGTACCAAGCTCGTGCAAGGACTCTGAGGACAAGATTTATGGTTGACCGACTTAGGTCGGTTTGACCATTAGAGTTATGAAAATGACCCTATAAATACCCTTTAATCTCTATCTTAGCATTTTTATCTGATGTTTAGCTGAAAAACTCTCTCTATATTTTCGTTGTTGCTTTCTTTTAAGTTTAAGGTGCATTGTTGATTCCGATTTATGCTTTAATGAATTAAGTTCGATTTGATCTTCATCTTTTGCTTTCTGTTCTTTATTTTATTGTTGTTTATG
>OVBA01005354.1:0-20141 GCA_900406435.1 Lepidium aucheri
ACCCGCAAGAGTAATGCTATGGGGAAGAGGCTTCTCCAAATTAACTTGAATCAAGACCCGAGCATAATCAAAACGAAGGCACTTTTCAGTGGAGGGATGAAGCTTCAACGGCTTACCGACGTGACTAGCAATGAAGCTGAGGCCTTTAACTGAGAAGAAATGATCAGGAACCTGCTTAAAATCAACCCAAAGTGGAAGAGCATCAATGGCCGTAGTTTGAGTAGAAGAATTAGGAGTCCATTCCTGAACAATCATAGGATTCTCTCCAATGTGCCAGAACTTTCAACGAANAAACTTTCGACGAAGGACACGATCACGAACAGACTCATCCTTAATGTTGAAAACAACAGAATTCGATTTAACNGAACTTTCAACGAAGGACATGATCACGAACAGACCATCCTTAATGTTGAAAACAACAGAATTCGATTTAACAAATGTAGCATCAATTTTGAGGTTCCTCTTCTGATTTTGCCAAATCCTATTGACAGTTCCGTGAACTGAACCAATATGAGGCACTTTATCGATGAAATGTCCGACGATAAAACTCAACCAGAGGGGAGTAGCATCAGAGAGAAAACCAGAGGGAATAGTGGCAGAGATTACACCATCACTAATCACAGGCTGGATTTCGAAATCAGTAACAGAAGAATTACTAGCAATTGAAGCCCAATTAGAANGCGTGAACTGAACCAATATGAGGCACTTTATCGATGAAATGTCCGACGATAAAACTCGACCAGAGGGGAGTAGCATCAGAGAGAAAACCAGAGGGAATAGTGGCAGAGATTACACCATCACTAATCACAGGCTAGATTTCGAAATCAGTAACAGAAGAATTACTAGCAATTGAAGCCCAATTAGAAGCTCGGGATTGAATCTTAGCAGAAGAAAAAACGTGACCTTAGAAGGCGAGGTAGAGAGAACAGATGGAGACGGAGACGAAGAAAGCTTGAGTGAATCGCGTAAATTCATAGACGGCGGCAGCACATCAGAGCTACGAGGTGGATCCGGTAGAAGATTCACCGGAAGAAGTGATTCAGGTGCCATAGAGGCACCAGAAACAGAGAACAGGAAAGCAGGAACAAAAGATTGCGATCCACAGGAGAAAACGACAGAAAAACCAGGGGATGGCCGGAAGAGTTGCCGGAAAGAAACTAAAGATGATCGGAGAAGAAGAGAGGAAGCAGTTACGATCGCCTCTAAAATCGCCCATACGCGCCACGAATTTAACCACGCGCTCAAAGTCCTTTCCAAACTAACAAATAAATGATTTTAATACCACTAATTATTACCACCTCTTAGGTTTGTTTAATCTTAATCAATCTCAGCCTGTTTAATTTTTTTGTAGGCCTTGAGATCTAAGTTCATTTTGTGTCTTTGAACAATCGGTTTATGATAATTATTTGATGAGTTATTAAAAAAGGTGTAATTGAAAATACAGAAACAAAAGTTATCTTAGTATAAGTTTTTTTCTATGAAATTTAAAACCTATAAATATTTTTCTTAAATTGTGGTGGAACAATGGATCGAGTAGAGGCGTAGGACAGCAGAACTAGATGATCAGTATTGGGTATCATGGGATTCGGCCCATTAAATAGGCCCAAGAAGTGGCTATGAACCTTAAAAGAGACGATATAGCCGTTATAGTGAGAAAACGTCGCGTGTAGTGTTATCGCAGCAGTAACAAAGCGTAACGTCAAAGATAAAAAAAAAAAATCCGACCGTTGAACATATAGCCGTTAAAGAACAATAACAATTTAAATACCTGAAATCTTTAGTTTCGATCTTCACATAAAGAAAACAAACAAACGAACTCATTCTTTGCTATATTAGTCAATTCTTACTTCATTGCTTTCCATTTTCGATCTCTATTTCTGATTAAGTATCATCAATTTTTTTGGATTAATTTATTCTCTATGGCCGGAACTAAAGATTCTCATGTAGTGGAGATTCCAGTAGACGAAGAGCATAAAGAGAAGCAACAACAACAACAGTTGGTTACGGTTTCAAATCCGGAAATGGGAATACTCCGGGCGATTAAGCAGCATCCGTTGTCTGAAATCTCAGAGAGTCCAGGACATTTGTTGCTTTTGAAGCTATGGCAAAGAGAAGAAGATTTGTTCTGTCGTCGTGTCATCCTTAAAGAATCGAGGCTAGAGTCAATCAAAAGAGAGATCTTTCAGCTCTGCTGTTTCTTCCTCATCTTCCACGGGTTCTTCTTCACGATCGTCTACTCTTCTTCTTGCTCTGATGATGACGACGCCATAAAAAGCCTTGCCGTGTGCAAGAAATGGTGGATACCTTCTGCAGTGTCTCTAGCCACCTCACTGGTTCTGGTGTTTCTAGTGCAGGCTAAGCTGTTGGTGTTCTGGAAAGTTTATAGAGGAGTTCATAGGGAGAGGAACGATAACAGAACTCTTACCCGGTGTGTATTGGAACTGAGGATGAAAGGGTCAAGCTTCGATCTGTCAAAGGAGCCAATGAGTGGGAAGAGGATGAAGAGCTCAAGCGTTGAGATCAAATGGAAACCTGTTACTTGGTTCTCTCAGTATCTAATCACCATTGTTCTTCTTTGCTTTGCAGGGTTGTTCTTCCCGGTTTCCAAGTTCATCCTCTGCGGATTTTGACAAATCAACCAAACTCTTACTGTTTATTTCCCCTATTTTCGGTAAGCAAGATTGTGTGCTCTTGTTCTTCATTCAAAGCTGAACTCTCACTGATAAACCTATTATGTTCCCAGGATTAATCCTTTCTTCAATCTCCAGTGTGGGGGGGATGAAGCCTTTGGTCCTATTAGCAAAAATCTTAAAGTGGCCTCTGTATCAGCTTGAGAGAGTTGCAGTCAAATCTTTGAAGCATCCCCGGGGGGATCGAAGAACAACCTGTAGCTTTTAGCAGCAATACGCTCACACATATAAAAGATGTAACTTGGAACTAGATTCTGATTTTGATCATAAATTCCATTCTTCGTTTATAATAAAGAACACAGCTTGTGTATGATAAAAACACATTTTTACAGCTAAATAATATGCCAGATTCGTTTATAATCAGAACTGCAACCTTTTTTCCCCCATGTATATACTGTAAAATTACAACTAGTCACTGTCAAAACAATTTAGCAGTATACAAGCTACATAACTATTCTTGCTTATCAAAGTTCCCGATGCTGTTTCTTTCCCTATGAGCTTTCAAAACCAAATATGCGGAAAACACCTGCAAAAGAAACCCAAGTTACTGTCACTGTTCATTTTATGTAACGAATATTATGAGTTTGTGTTGTTGCTAAAATACTAATGAGCCCTACCTTCATCAGTATTGTATTTGGGATTCTTGTCATCACCTGCGTATGCAAGTAAATTGTATTTGGGATTCCACTCGACGCTGTTCATGGCCGCCCTACATGGAATCTGATGAACCGTCCGCCCAGTTTGGACATTAGCCTGTTTGGTAGTGGTTAGACAAGGCGTCAATCTTACATTACAGAAACTACACGACGATTAGCAGCGTTTAAATTATTCAGGGCAGTAACTTACAATATCTATAAATAAATCTTCGCTGGCTGAAGCAATATACTCTCCAGAATAGTTGAAGCTTATTGTCCTGACGGGCCATCTGTAAGAAATAGCTATAATTTACTAACATGTAACAAATATTACATCTGTCCTGGCGACTTGCGTTATATGTAATTTCAGGTTAGGACTCACTCAAGTTTGGTAAATGTTCTCAAACAAAGCATATCTGAGATATCCCAAAGGCTGACTAAGGAATCTGCACTCCCAACAGCAAAATACCTGTGAAGGTAAAGAGGAGGAATTGCATGCACTCCGAAAACTATATTAATTTGTGTCTCAAATGGCAAGACAGAATGAATGTAAATATCTACTTACCTTCCTTTAGGATCAATTGCTATGCAATAACATCCGGCAGTGTGCGCTGTGAGAGTATCGAGTGGTTTAAGAGATGGATATGAAAGAACTTCAACAGTGCCTGAGCAGAAGAACATACAAATATAACTTTCCAATAAGATAATTTCACAAGATAAAAACAAATAAATCTAAGGAAAGAACAGAATTCAGAATCCTCACCAAGCCCAGTTGTCAAGAAAAAATAGTCTCCTGGCATGTTCCAAGCAATCTCATTTACCTGTTACAAAAAGACGAAAGCTAAGGAAACATTCCATCATTACAAGAAAATAATTATTTTTCTCCCTATGGTACATGAAAAAGTATGTATGAACTTTTACAATCATGAAGATTATGACGTGAAGAAGGTGAATTATGAATTTATGGCTGCAGAAGCTCAAATTAGAACAGAGAAGCACCTAACCAATAAGGAAACCAGTAATAAAGATCAACATGAGTCTAAGCTTTTGTTACCTCATAACTGAATTTGCGCCTGTGTAGAGGTTTAAATTTACGGACATCCAGAATGGTAAGCTCATCATCCTACAATGATCAGTAAGGGAAAGAACAACACAGATAAAGGAACCATCACGCAATGCATAAAACAGTCCGGTAAAAAACAATGCAAGTGTGAAGACATGGGGCTTGAGACAATACCCGATTACCAACAGCTACATGTGTCCCATCAGGTTTGTAGGTAATGTTTATATTCTCTCCACTAAGTTCTACCTGCTGTGTGCATTTTCCACCTGCATAACTCGAAGAAAACATATCTCAGCAACTTTCCTTTAGCAGTAAAACACACAGTATTAGCCACATATAGAACTAGTTTATAATTCTGCAAAATGACTCAAAAGCAAAAAATGTTGTGAGTGACACAAAGCCAATCCATTAGAAAGATGCAGATTTCTAAACCAGGCTCTATCTTGTTACATTTTTCCACTGACGAAGCTAAATCTATTAAGAGAATCTAACTTACTGCGAGCATCCCAGAGACGGACGCTTTTATCACCAGAAGCAGTAGCAACCAGATCTGAATGTTTGGGGTCCCAACATAGTTGATCCACACTATCAGTATGGCCCTTAAGTTCAAGGTCCTTAGCCTTACTCTGTATCAACACATTACATAGAAAATCAAATTACAATGATTGCATAACTCGAAGTACTAATGACAAAGATAATGATCGATTTTAAGCTCAATCTTAATTAAAAACTTCACGGGAACTGTAAAAAAGTTGAGTCAAAGAAAGTATCATTCGGACCAAAACTACCAAACATGTTAAACATTGCAATAATTCCTCCATATGCAACATCATATAACAAGCACACGCAAATTCCAATAGCTCAAAGGCAGAGAAATTACATGACCGTGAGGTTCGATGTTCCAAATGCGAGCCGTTTGATCAACAGAACCTGAAGCAAGCTTTGTTCCACTAGAATTCCAAGCTACAGAATGAACCTTCAATCCAAAAAAAAATACCCAAATTAAGCAAAAAGCTAGGGTTTCGTAACTTTCACTGACTGTAAAAAGATGAAATGAAAACGAAAAGCTTGAAAAAACCTTCTTCTTGTGACCTTGATATTCTCTGCTGTGTAAGTTCTTGAAAGGAATCGTCTCCTCCATTTTTTTTCAAGCTCTTGTTCCACTTTGCCTTCTATCACTGAATCTCAAAGCTTCGCTTTCGAAGGCGCAGATTTAGCTATTTCGGTATGGTTTGACCGAAACGAATTTATTAACCGACTCAGTCCATCAGAGATACCTTCTAGATGACAGAGAGGCTTCTAAAAGAAACTAACTAGAGCGGTAAAATTGCGCAAGTGCGAAATATAAAAAAAGATAAACAAAGTGAAAAAAAAAACACAGCTAAGCAAGTAATCATTTTTGATAGTACCTCACACTGTCTCTATAAAACGACCCCTAAAAATCCACCGACGTTATAGAGAAGCAGCTTTGGTCTTGACTCCGCCGCTTCATCTTCCAAATCTCCGAAGGATTTGCTCTGATTCTTCGTGAAGGTTTCCTTCGAAATGATGATGATGACGTCACTCGGTGGTGGTGGGGTTGGTGGCAGCGGCGGAGGGAGGTTTATGACGTATTCGTCGTCTCTTTCGGTGCCTCCTTCTGCTCCTCAATCGCCTAACTTCTCCGGTGGTCTTCGATCGCAGTCTTCTGTATTCGCTGAGCAGGAGAAGTAATTGAATCTTAGTTTTTCTTCTTTTTCCTTGATTTTGTTTGTTTCGTGATTATGGTTAGCTTATGTATTTGTTGAAGAGTGTGTTGATCTTTGTTTTGCGGATTTTTATCTCTAGATCTTAATTGTTCATCCCGAATCTGGATATAGCTGTTTTTTTTTTTTTTGCTATCTTTTGATCTAAATGTTTCGTTGTCGATGTATTTGATTGAATATTAATATTTGAGAACTAAGTTTCGATCATCTTTTTTAGCTCAATCTACTTCAGATTTGCTTCAATCCAGTTCACTGTTTTTTTTTGGGTCGTTAAAGCACTTTTTAGGTGTTATGGTGGATCTTATAGATCTTTGACTGTTTTCGTTCTGTTATTGTTGATCTGTGTTCATGACTGATGAAAATGCTAAATTTGAATGTTGAGGAATGTTGAATAGATCCTCTTCACTGAAATAATAGTAACTTAAATATAGATGTATTGGTTTTCACCATGATGAGCTTTTTGAGTGGATCTGCCTTTTAACTTTGCTGAGACTTTGAGGCTTGACTAATTTTGATACCATGAACATATTTCTCCTCTTGCAGGTATCTGTCAGAGTTACTTGAAGAGCGTCATAAGCTTACTCCATTCTTACCCGTACTTCCTCATTTATATCGGCTACTAAGTCAAGGTGAGCTTTGCTTTTTGTGTTGTTTAATTATGTATATTTTCAGCTCACAGAATACATCATTCCTTGTTACAGAATTATGAAGCTCTCAAACACTTGATAAATACTAAAACGGTGCTGCTAAGAGATATATAGTTTTTAGAGTTTTAATAGTAGTATTACAAAGTGTTAGAATGATAATCTAACCCCCAGTGTAGATATCCAACTATCCACAGAGAGATTAATACAATCTTTCCCAATTAAAGTACTAAAAGTTAGAACTAGTAAACGAAGTGACACTGCTGGTTATTTCAGGTCTTCAAAACATGTTAATGTTTGACTTGGAATTAGATTCTTATACTGACTTCTGTGATTCTATTTAACTAGAGTGAGAGCAAAAAAAAATCTACTTTAAGCTAACTCAATTAACTATGCTGTTGGTATCTTGGTGACTGATTTGTCGACTAATTCTAATTGGTGCGTCTTGCTCTTGGAAATTGACGTTTTTGGAACAGAGATTTTGCGTGTAACTACACTGTTGGAGAATGCCACAGTTTTAAGTCAGAGTAGGATTGATCACCCTAGCCCTCTGGCTTCTGGAGGGATATTTCAGAATGCAAGAGCTGACCTGAACGGATGGGCCTCGCAGTTTCCATCAGAAGTATGACTACTAACCATTAACATAACTCTCTTCATCTAATTTTACTAGTTTTAATTGACTTTAAGCTATGCTGACATAACATATTTGACTGCTTTTAGCTCTAGTTTATCATGACAGGTAGCCTGGGCTAACAGTAAATATCCGTGATGTTTTGTATGGTCTTGCCTTAGATCAACTCTAATTAGATAGTGCATTGTCCTCTCGAGCAGAATTGAAATGATGTTATTGCTACAAATTTCTCATGACAACGTGATCACTGTATGCATATTATTAGAATATATTAGCTACAGGTTGCTATGCGTTGATACAGTGCTCATTTCTACTGAATGAAGTTCCAGGGAGAGAAGTTTAAATATTCATTTGCTATTGATGATGGGGCTATACTTCAGTTATCATGTACTTTGCTTTAAGGTTGATGTTCCTTCTAATTGTGTTTGTAGAGATCTGTTCCATCATCTCCGGGACCAAATTGGCTTAACTCACCTGGTGGTTCATCCGGTCTTATCGCCAAGCGAACAATCAGGGTTGATATTCCAGTTGACAGTTACCCAAATGTATGAACTCTCATTTCTACACAGAAGTTATATGTATATATATACACACACATATTACAAATATAACTCTAAAACTTTGATTTGACAGTACAACTTTGTTGGTCGCCTCCTGGGCCCTAGAGGAAACTCCTTGAAGCGAGTTGAAGCAAGTACCGACTGCCGTGTTCTTATAAGAGGAAGAGGCAGTATAAAGGATCCAATTAGGGTATTTATTATTTTACTTTACAACTTCATATGCATGTACACTCCTGTGTTTGTTCAACGCTTAAAATTTTATCTTGTAGGAGGAAATGATGAGAGGAAAACCAGGATACGAGCACCTAAATGAACCACTTCATATCTTAATCGAAGCAGAATTACCGATTGAAATAGTGGATGCACGTCTCATGCAAGCCCGTGAAATACTCGATGATCTTCTTACTCCTATGGTTTGTTTTTAGCTCTAAACCCTCTGCTGCCTTTGATTTTAAACTGTGGCAACTAGAAGTATCGTTGTGAAGTATTCTCATTCGGTTTCTGTTTTACAGGAGGAAACCCATGATTTCTATAAGAAACAACAGCTTCGTGAGCTCGCATTGCTGAATGGAACTCTTCGCGAAGAAGGATCTCCAATGTCCGGCTCTGGTTCTCCTTACAATAGCCTCGGCATGAAGAGAGCCAAAACTAGAGAAGCGTAAAAATCATTTGGTTGTGCTTATAAAGATATATGAAGCCAATTCAATTCGACACAAAATGGCAATACCAGTCTTGACGACCTGGTATTGTCTCTTGTCCCTGGAGTAGATTTGTTGTATATATGATTATGAATCTGTTTGTCTATTTATTACTGTCCCGGAGAGAGATCATATGACAGACTTCCCCAAGCAAATGCAAAGGGATGAATGAATCTCTGCCTCTCTCCGAGACTTTGTGTTTGTTTTTATTTTATTTTCCCTTTAGGAAAAGTTGGGATCTAATTTCCGAAGGGTTTCTTTTTATTTTTTTATTTTAGCTGAAGGAAAACATTAAATCATGATGGTTTGTGTCTGGTAATGATAATAATCATAGTGTTTTTGGATACGTAAACGTCTAAGTAAAGCTTGTTTCAATACCATGTGTAGATTGTGTAAGCAAATGTTCTGTTCTCGAGAACTTTTCAACTGTTTATTACTGAAATCACATGTCAAGTCCGTTTTCAAAATTGACACACAAATTGTCGGTTAGTAGGCAAATCATTTCAACAGATTATAATATTATTTATAGAGGTCGCTTAACTTATCAACAATTTATTCGGTTTAGTGATAAACTGTTTGGTTTATCCTATAGTCGCAACGCAAAACAGTTGGAGCTAGCGCCACTACTGTCCAACAAACCCTGAAAACCTTTGTTTCTTGTGAGATAAGGTACCTTCCTCGGCAATTCGCCAACATATTTATTTTTATTTTTTAAACGCTAAATCCCATTCCATTTAAATTAACAAATCACCAAGCGCAAATTTATGCAAACATCCATTCTAAATTTCTAATATGTAATGAATAGATTACGACGCAGAGTGCTCAAATTAAATATGCAACATGTGATAACTACAACAAATAGTTCCCATCTACATTACTATTACGATGATGACAGCCCTTTAGTGAAAACGAAATAATTACTAAGTAAAATTAGTGACATTTTGTTATGGGACTTTTCATATCGTGGTTTTTTAATTTTATTTTTTAAAGCGTTCAATATATTTATCTATATTGCATTACGCTACTTAAAAAAAAAGAAAAAAATAGTCAAATAAAATACGGTCTTGATTAATTTGCTAAAATAAATACGAACTCCAAAATAAAATATAAATTTTGGTTGACTTCTTTTAGTTGTGCTAAATAGATGCCCAACAATGGGTCGACTCTCGAAATGGGGACCGTCTGTAAACCCCACTTGCCTGCTCTATAATACTGCGTCTGAAAGTCGAGACCACCTATTCTTCGATTGCCCCTTCGCTTGGTCAATCTCGAGTGGTTTCCTCTAGATGCAACCAACCTCAAATTAGGAATTGGACTCCTCTCCTTCACCACATGCAAACTCTCTCAGGACCAAAGCACTCTCAATTTCTCTATCGATTAGATTTTCAATGCCCAATCTACTCTATCTGCCTTGAACAAAATGATCACCTCCACTCTTGTTGCTTCAAGCCAACTACATCAATCATCGCCCCCATTGATCTCATAATCAGAAATAGAATTGCGAGTTTTCGTCACTCCAACAACCGACTCGCATCTCTGATGCTTCAATTATGGTTTCGTGACTAGAGTTTTCATCTGATGGATCGTTGTTGTCGCTACATCTCCACTGAGAGTACCAGAATAGAGAAACACGATGTACTACAGAGGCTAACACAATAGAGAGACTGTTGTAGAGCAAGATAGACACAGAATGAGGACGCCTGTACAACAAACACTAGGCAGAGACACACATAGATTCTTTAAGCTTTTATATTAAGAATAATATAAAAAAAGTACAGTCTTTTTTATTCAGATATACACACAATCACAACTTGGTTTGCCATTGACCTATTCCTAACTACCCAAAGTTCACACAACCATACAACCTTGTAGCTGTTACAACTCTCTGTTGAACTTACTAGTTCACACAACACTACAAACTTGTAGCTGTTGTAACTCTCTTGATTTCACTCACCAAGAACACCTCTGTCGAGCTCACTAGCTCACACAACGCTACAGACTTGTAGCTGTTATAACACCCTCCTGAACTCACTCACATAACACTGCAAACTTGTAGCTGTTGTAACTCTCTAAGCTCCCTAGCTCACACAACACTACAAACTTGTAGCTGATGTAATCCACTTGGTTTCACTCACCAAGCGCACACTCAAACCTTGGAATTCCCAATTTTTTCTCTCTAGAAGTCCAACCTTTCTGTGATCACTTAGCACTACTTAAATAGTCTCAGCTCATCTACGGTTTCCTTTTGGTCTTGAGGAAAACTCCAAAACTACTCTGCACCATGTCCCTGATGCAGAGACTTGTTGCCTTCTAAGTCTTGCAGAGTCACCAGAGTTTACCCTTTGCTTCCCTCCTGTTCCGCTGCTGTAGAACACATCTGGGTCAAGTCTGCTCTTCCTTTCTTTTTGCGACTGGCTCTTGTGTTTCCATTTTGGTGCAAGTCTTCTATTGCACACAAAGCTTTATGTCAGCAAATAGTGTGTTTCCACATCATCACTGCTTCGAGCAGACCTTGCCACATCAGCGTTGTTACTCACATCACGTGCTCTTTCATTCTCCCCCTTTGTATCTGAATGTGTCAACTCAAGCTTCTTGTAAAACGTACTCAGAATCATACACAGAGCACAAGCACATAGTACACAAACATATTGTACATAAGGATTAAAGCACAATTGCTAGTACTCAGATAGTAAGCCAAGAACAACCGATTTCTATTAAGGTACAAACCTATAAAAACAAACCATCTATTCCAACTGCATAGACCTATACTAGCAAGTTCTCAATAGTCAAGAGATAATTCAGTTCATAACCTATGTACTTTCATCCAACAATTCAGTTCATAACCTATGTACTTCCATCCAATGTAGATAACCTAAGGCATGTAAAACAGCATCAGACACGTACTTCCATCCATTCTAGACAACCTAAGGCATGTAAAACAACATCTAACATGTACTGATTCTCCCCCTGCTTGAGTGCACAATCAGAGACAAACAATTTAGACAGCCTGAAGTATCAGTAAGACAGGTAATCATGAGACAAACATTTGTGGTAAAGATGCTCATAAACACAAGAGGTTTCTCACAATATAGTCTTATCTTCACAATTTAGAAACACATCTCTAGACAAGCATTGAATACTACAATGAATAAGTCACTAGGGCTTGTGAATGTAATATGTTCAATAGGACTTGTGTGCTGAAGCAAATTAAAACATAATTTCAGAAGAGCAAGCACATCGTTGTAAGACAAGTAAATGATCCACGAGAGACTGCGCATGTGACCAGAGAACCAGCATATCCTTTAAGATAACTAAGATTAAGTAAAGCTTGTTTAGGTATATAAGACACAAGGTACCCATGGCAAAGAAGACTCACTATCTTAACAAGATGTGTGTAGTGATTTATATATAGCATAGCACTTGAGGGTTTTGTATTTGAAGAAATGTCAACCCATCAGCCCAACATGGTAGCTATTTCTCATTTTTGAGTAGCTTTCACATTTAGTGATCAACTCAGAGAGTCTACGCATCACCATACATGCCTGAGAACTACTTACAGAGATATCTGTACACCCCCAAGTTCTACAGCCCTTACATTTTCCCCCTCTTATTGTTTTTTTTGTTTTTGTTTTTTTTTTCTGTTTTTAAAAGGATATAATGACTAACTACCCTTTGTACACTACCAGTTTTTTTAATTCTTTTTTTTCTTTTTTTGTCATGCATAAGAAAAAACAACCTAAAATACCTCTGTAAAGCAACATTGAGACCCGCTTGAAGAGCAGCTTTTTATTTGAGTTGAATTGCCAACAAGAGGTTTTGTGTTGTGAGATTTGTGTCCAAGGAAACAAAAAAACAACAAGTACAACTACTGTATTGATCTGCACAAACACATTGTTAAAGACAAAGTGTTTCAATGTTCACAAATATCAAGTGCCTTTTGTAAATTAAAAAAAAATGTGTTCAGTTCCAACGGTTTTGTAAATATATATGCTAACTGATTCTCTGATGCAACATGAGTGATCTCTACATGTTTCTCCTCTACTAACTCACAAATGAAATGATGCCTGATATCAATATGCTTAGTCCTAGAATATTGCAGATTGTTTTTCGATATGTTTATAGCACTCATGTTATCACAATGCACAAGAATGGTGTTTGAAATCAAACCATAATCTGCAAGCATTTGTTTCATCCACTTGAGTTGAACACAACAACTATCTAATGCAATAAATTCAACTTCTATAGTAGATAGAGTGACAAAAACCTATTTCTTACTAGGCCAAGACACAAGATTATTTCCAAGAAGGAAACACCCACCTGATGTACTCCTTCTGTCATCCATACTTCCTGCCCAATCAGCATCATAGAACACGGCCAAGTTCTGGTTTATTTTCTTAGTGTATGACAGACCTTGATCTGATGTTCCTTTGATAGATTTTATAATCTGCTTAACAGCAGCCAGATGAGACCTTTTCAGATCAGCCTGGTGCCAAGCACAATTTCCCAGACTGAGACACAAGTCTTTTCTACTCGCTGTGAGGTACAAAAGACTTCTTATCATGGCTCGATATAGTTTCTCATTCCTATACTGCTTGTATTCATCTCGAGCTAACTTGTTGGTTGTACTCTTTGGAGTTCTCACTGATTTGCTTGTCTGCATATCAAACCATTTAACTAGATTCTTAGCATAGGTACTCTGTGACACAAAAATTCCTACATTAGACTGCTGAAACTGTAATCCCAGAAAATAGTTAAGCTCACCCATTATGCTCATTCCAAACTTCATTGTCATCAGTTTGGCTAACCAGTCGATGCTTCCTTTTTGTGCTTTCAAACACAATACCATCTATGTACACTTGTACAACTTGAATCCTCTTCCAGTCTCGCTGAATAAAGGGAGTCTTATTTACTGATCCTCTGTTGAAGCCAAGGTTGATCAGAAACTGGATGAGTTTTTCATACTAGACTCTTGGTGATTGTTTCAACCCATATAGAGATTTCCTGAGTTTGTAGACATGCTTAGGATGCTTGGGATCTTCAAATCCTCTTGGTTGTGAAACATACACTTCCTTCTGTAGCAGCACATTGAGGATTGTACTCTTAACATCACTTTGGTACAACCTGAAATTCAGTACACATGCAACACCTAGCAACAGCCGAATAGATTCCAACTGAGCTACTAGGGCAAATGTCTCATCAAGATCTATTCCTTCAACTTGAGAATACCCTTGTGCTACCAATCTAGCTTTGTTTCTTGTGATGTTCCCATTAGCATCTATCTTGTTCTTGAATACCATTTAGTTCCTACTATGTTGACACCTCTGGGCTTCATCACTAAATCCCATACACTATTTATGTGAAACTGTTCAAGCTCCTCTTGACACGCTCTCAACCAGTATTCATTAATTAACGCAGTTTTGATATCTTTAGGTTCAATCTCAGGGAGAGAACATGAGTATTGAATCATTTTTCTAAAGTCAATATGTTTACCACGAGTGACCCTCTGATTCATGTTCCCAATAACATCTGCCTGTGAGTGATTCTTGTGTACCTTAGGTTTCTCTTGTACTGATATATGTACAGCCAGTATCTTGTATAGAAATCTCCTCTGATTTACTAACCTCTTCCTGTTCCCGACCAGTACCCACTTTCATATGCTCATATAGATTAACTGATACCATGACAGACCCATGAGTTTCATCAAACACGACACTGATTGATTCCATGACCATTTTTAATCGTTTATTATAGGCTTTGTACGTCATGTTGTCTAATGCATATCCCAGAAACATCCCTTTATCACACCTTGATTCAAATTTACCCAACTGATCTTTGTCATCTAATATGTAGCATACACAACCAAACACTCTAAAGTAAGTGAGATTTGGTGTCTTCCCTTTCCAGATCTTGTAAGGGGTCATATTAGAAACATGTTTCACATATACATGGTTCACCACATAGCACGCAGTTCTAACTGCTTCAGCCTAAAATCTTGTTGGTATGTTGTCTCCATGAAGCATAGCCCAAGCCATCTTCTGAAGAGTACGTTTCTTTCGTTTAACCACCCTATTTTGTTGTGGTATTCTCGGAGTAGAGTATTGATATTGTATTCCCTGTTTCTAAAAGAACTTGTCAAAGTTCTCATTTTGGAATTCTTCTCCATGGTCACTTCTGATATGTACTATGCTGTCTCTTTCAGTTTCCAACTATAGTGCAAGTATCTTGAAAATGTCAATCGCATCAGACTTGTCTCTTAAGAACCTGACCCGTGTGCACCTTGAGAAATCATCTACTAAGACAAAGATGTATCATTTCCCGTTTAGAGTCTTGGTTTGAACTGGTCTCATAAGATCCATGTGTATTAATTCGAGGATCTCCTTGGATGTTATTCCATCCACCTTTTTATGTTGTACCTTGATCCATTTTCCTCTGTTACACCCATCACACATAGCTATGTCCTTGTCCTTGATGTGTGGAATCCCTTTCATAACCTCTGCATTTACCAACTTTGCCAGACTCTAAATATTCATATGCCCCATCGGCCTGTGCCACAATTCCAATTGTGATACCACTGTAGAGTGGCATGTTTGTTCTTTCTTACTTGTAATAGTTGTTCTTGGTGCGAGACCCTGTTAATATGATGTTACCATTAGCATCAACTGCTCTGCAGCTTATCTTGTTAAACGTCACATCCAAGTCACTATCATATAACTGAATGATGCTAATTAAGTTTGCAGTCAGACCATCTACAGAGTACACGCTGGT
This sequence comes from Lepidium aucheri, assembly GCA_900406435.1. Lineage (NCBI taxonomy): Eukaryota > Viridiplantae > Streptophyta > Magnoliopsida > Brassicales > Brassicaceae > Lepidium > Lepidium aucheri. Next base: position 15,432 of record OVBA01005354.1, read on the forward strand.
CAATTCAGGGTTATCTGATCTATGAGTATATCATTTACCCTTACTCTTCCTTTTCTTCCACCTCTAAAGGTAACTTTAGGTCCAACTATTTCTGTAAAATTTGACAGAGATGATTAACAGCTCGTCATGTGTCAAGATTATCTGTTGTCAAAGTACCATGGATCATCTTCATATCCTTCTAAAGAGGTGTAGGCAATATTTCCTTGTAACACAGATCTTTCACCATGTGATTCATCAGTACTGTTTCCACCACTCTGAATCTTCAGTTTCTCAAACTGTTTGAGATACTTTAGGTTATCTTCTTCTGATATCTCTCCATACAGATCAGACTTGGCTACCCAAAAAATCATGTATTGAGTTGGCTCCATGAGTTCCCAGACAGTGTGAAGTCTCTGTTTCAACTAGTAGCAGTAACTCTGACCATGACTTGCTTTGTTATAGTAATAGCAGGTGTATGCTCCCAACGTGGTGCACCTCCTTTGAGACTGTGTTGAAGGTGTGTGAACCCGTGTTGGTACCTCACTCTATCATGTATTAACTTGCTGAGTTTGGATACCCTTTCCGTTTGCTGTGTTACTTCCACTACTTTTAACAAACTTCACCATCCTCAATATGATTCCAGCTTTGTCATGGTTGGCCTGATATCCTAACCAAAAGTGGTGCTTTCCAGTTGTCCCTAACTCAAGGATCTCATCCAGATTCTTAGTTCCATTATTTGACATTCTGATTTGTTTTTCCTTATCTCTTAACTAATTCTACAAGAAGATTGCCTTTCTCCTTTCATGTTCACACCTGTTTTGTCACACAAGTACAGAATTTTCATTAGTATCAAAGGGATCAAGGGGTAAGTCACTTACCTGTTTGTCCTTTTCAGAGGATTCAAGTGCGTTGACACGAGCCTCCAGAGTAAAATTTTCCCTTTGGAGGACGAGCTTCTCTTTACTGATTTTAACCGAGTTGTCATATAACTTGCAGTAGTGTTCCTTGTTGTACATCTCACTGTCTTTATCAGAGTCAGTGTCACTATCTTCTCTTACACCAAATGAAACATAGTTATGAAGATCTACGCCATCATTATCCTCATCTTCAGACTCATTTTCACTTAGGTTGCCAACCAACGCTTTATTCTTCTGCTTACTGGGACACTCCACCTTTGTGTGTCCTATCCCCTTACATTCGAAGCACTTCAGTTCCTTCCATTTTGCCAAAGGGCATTCTGACTTGAAATGTCCTCTACCACCATATTCATGACAGATCAAGTTGTGCTTCCCATTAATTTTTTCTTCTTATGAATGGTGTAGAGCATCCCTGTCTCCATTACTATGATCCAGTGGTCAGTTAACTTGTACTGGTTCATTTCAACATGCCTTAGGGCTTTTCCAAAATTCCTTGCCAGCATACTCATTTCTTCTTTTATTTGTGCTAGACCTTGTAGTTCTGACTCATGAACAAAAGCTACTCCTTTCCCTGTCTTCTGATTGTTCTATGCAACCTCTGTTTCCTCTGATTTCAGCATTTCAACGAGATCTTCAAACTTCATGATATCAGAGTTTCCCACAACCCTCATTACTGCTTTGTACACTGCGAACTTCTGAGGTAGACACCACAACATTTTTTTCACATGCTTATGTTCCTTATATGTTTTTCCAAGAACAGCTGCTTCATTAGCAATGGAGCTTAGTTTGGAGCTTGATTTAACTATTGTTTAGTCTTCACCCATCTTCAGATTCTCAAAAGTTGATGCAAGCTGATCCCGTCTGGTTTGTTTAACAGACGTGTTTCCTTCATGGGATTTCTGCAGTATATCCCATGCTTCTTTAGCAGATCTGCACCCTTGTATGACCTTGAACTTGTTCTCATCGACACCAAAGAAGATTGCACTCATAGCCTTAGCATTGTACTTTAAGAGAGTCTTGTCAATATCAGTAAATTCATTCTTAGGTTTCCGCACCTTTTCACCAGCCTCTGTCATTACAAATGGTGGTTCCCAGCCTTCTTCAATTGCTGTCCAAGCATCCTTTCCTTGATAACGGATAAGTTGCATCATTCTAACATTCCAGTAACCATAACCTTTGCCATCTAGAATCAGTGGTTTCTGAACAACCATCACATCTGTTGTATACTCTATTATTTCCTCAGGATCTACAACCTGTTAGAGATAAGTGACTCCGTTTGGTTGAGAAGATTTGATACCAATTGAAAGTACAAGAATGGAGACACACGATGTACTACAAAGGCTAACACAACAGAGAGACTGTTATAGAGCAAGATAGACATACAGAATGAGAACACATGTATAACAAACACTAGACAGAGACACACAGAGATTCTTTAAGCTTTTGTATTAAGAATAATATAAAAAAGTATAGTCTTGTTTATTCAGATTTACACACAACCACAACTTGGTTTGCCACTGACTTATTCCTAACTACCCTAAGCTCACACAATAGTACAACCTTGTAAATGTTGCAAATCTTTGTTGAACTCACTAGTTCACACAACACTACAGACTTGTAGTTGTTGTAACTCTCTTAATTTCACTCACCAAGAACACCTTTGTCGAGCTCACTAACTCACACAACACTACAGACTTGTAGCTGTTGTAACACCATCCTGAACTCACTCAGACAACACTGCAGACTTGCAGCTGTTGTAACTCTTTAAGCTCCCTAGCTCACAAAATACTATAGACTTGTAGTTGTTGTAACCCACTTGGTTTCACTCACTAAGTACACACTCAAACCTTGGAACTTCCATTTTCTCTTTTTAGAACTCCAAACCTTTCTTTGATCACTGAGCACTACTTAAATAGTCTCAGCTCATCTAGGGTTTCCCTTTGGTCTTGAGAAAAACACCAAAACTACTTTGCACCACGTCCTTGATGCAGAGCCTTGTTGCCTTATGAGTTTTGCAGAGTCACCAGAATTGACCCTTTGCTTCTCTCCTGTTCTGCTGCTATTAAACACATCTGAGTCAAGTCAGCTCTTCCTTTCTTTCTACGGCATACTCTTGTGTTTCCATTTTGGTGCAAGTCTTCTGTTGCACACAAAGCTTTATACCAGCGAATAGTGTGTTGCCACATCATCACTGCTTCAAGTAGAACTTGCCACATCAACGTTGTTACTCAGGTCACGTGTTCTTTCATCCACTACTTCCTAATTCGATAAATGGATCTCCTCTTGGCATTACTTGGATTTAAAATCATTGGTTCATTTAGACCACTTTCAATAGAAGTTCTTAGGAGGGGTTCTTAAATAAAAAAAATAAGAAACAAATGTGATGGGGTTCTTACCACATGTCATTGCTCTTATGTTCCTTGTGACTTGGCCTTAGCCCACTACTAACATTTTGTTCATTTTAAGTTTATAAAGAAAACATTTATCAAAAGAAAAAAAAACCTTTGGTTGACTTTGCCAATTTGAAACTCAAATAGTCAAATTAACTGTGACCTTACCTTCTCTTTGCTTCCATTTAATGTCCGTTAAAACTTACATCCATTTACTATTTTATTTATACATAATGCTACTATTTCTCTTTCTTCTCTCTCATCCCTTCGATTTCTCCTTTTTTTTTCTTTGATTTCACCTTTTGATTCTCTTCACCTTTACTTGACTGAGATTTCTCCAATTTTCTTCTTCTTGGATTGTCCTCGATTCCTCCTACACTACAATCTTCTTCTTTTACTTGACCTATTACAGACAACTGTGAATGTCGACTGTAGTTTTTCATTATCATTTCACGCATGCAAATTTTGTACCTTTGGTCCATTATTGATTTTAGGCATTTACTTTGAAAAAAGAGTGGTGCAAAGTGAGGCTTAGTCTTAGGATTAAAGATGTAAGGACGAAGTAAACTCACTGATTACAAAAAAGAAAAACAGATCTTACAAAGTAGAAAATTACGTAGTATGATTAAATTGGTAAGCTAAAGTGAGGTTAACGAGGGATGAAACAAAGCCCATCCATTGCAAACTAATATCCTTTCAAATCCATGGAAAATGTACCTACCGTTTTGCTATGTCTCCCCTGCAATCTCGAAATACATTACATAATCAAGCATATTCTCCAAAGAAGCTTACATACAATTGATGGAATTTAAGCAGTGGTTCTCTCGGTGATGACATTGTGTTAATCAGAGTAGTAGAAAGTCAGAGGAAGAAGACGATGAAGAATAATAGAAATGGAGAAGAATCAAAGAACAAGAATGAATTAAAGAAATCGAGTAAACGTAAAAAAGTGAATAGAAGAAAATTTTTTCTCCCAAATCCAATAATTAGGGAACTCGCATATTAAGTTAACGGAAGTAAAGAGAAGTTAGCGTCACGTTAAATTTGACTATTTAGGTTTTAAAATGCAAAGTCAACCAAAATTTATATTTTATCTCGCAAATAAGAAAATGCGTATTTATTTTGACAAACTAGATGATGTCTCGTGCTATGCACGGGTTAAATAAAGTTTGTTTATTTTATTTATTTATTTATTGTTTGATTTATATGTGTAAATTTATTAATTACTTAATAATATATATTTGATATATTAAAAATAAATTTATAGTGATCACCAGTGTTTCTTGTACACGACAATAAATTACTTTTTATTTTATTTTTTTCTGTTTACTTAAGTAAATCTTTTGTTGAGATCTTGATAAGAACCTTAATATGATTTTGTTTGTTGTAACAAATAAGTTTTTTGGATTTTAATAAGAAACTTA
>OVBA01005355.1:0-20139 GCA_900406435.1 Lepidium aucheri
GGTTCCACCGTCAGCCTTTGGAGAGTAGATCTAGGGAGATCACATCAACTAGCAACATAGCTGAGTCCCTAAATACCACTGCTTGAAGTTACCAGATGCATGATCGCACGATGATTTTGTGAAAGGAGAACTATAGTTGGGAAAATGCAAACTTCTTTGACTCGCAATGTCGAGAAATTACTCGGGGTAAGCTAGCAAGGATTTATATGTTATCGTATTTTGCTTTATTACGGGTTATCGATAACATGAATCATGTGGTTTGTATAGCAGTGCGTTCAGCAATCGAAGTTAATGTGTGGTTAATACATAGAAGCATACCAAGTACAAGTTAAATTCGGGTCATCTACACATATTGTGAATCTCAGAGACAACAAATGTTCCTACCGCCGATTTGATCATGAGAAGTTGCCGTGTGCCCATGCCATTGCAGATGCTGAGGCTCGCTAAAATCCCATCACTATCAATGTGTTCTTAGTACTATCATAGAATATATCTGTATAAGGCATAATACACAATTATCATGCCAAGAGATTTCACTAAGCCAATACCAAAAAGTATTACAACCGAGGTGTGTCTACCACCTATGATACGGCAGCAGCCAGACAAACACAAGAAATCGCAAATCAAATCAGCATTGGAAGTTGCACAGGAAGCAAAAAGTCCTAGGAAGGTCAAAAAATGTGGAATATGTGGCAATACTGGGCATAACAGAAAGACAAGCAGGGGTTCTACTGCGTGTTAGAAATTAAACTCACAATAAGGACACTGTCACATGGATGCCTTCATGGGTAAATTATATTATTTTTTCATATACATTGCAGTTTTCCCGAACAATTGGTTTCTGTTTGTGGACCTTTAGATTTGTTACATACCATTTCATACACATGCCAGATTTACTAGCTACATAAGTATATATGTTTCACACAGTCTTTACATATTTATGAACCGTATTATGACACACAGTTATGAGTACAAATGGTCTGCGTTACAAAGTCATTACAAAGTGACAATCTTCATTATGTAGTGAAGACCACATTACACACACACTAATAGACGGTGACTATAGTCATTACAAAGTGAGCCCCAAAGCAAATATTGCATACAGAATTATATCATCTCTATGCCTCCCGATACAAGTTGGGTAAGGGACCCAACCTTCAAAATATGCAAGGAATGAATGCCGATGTGGAGCTCCTATTTCAATGATGTGGCTTAAAACTCGATTCCCAATGTTGAATGCTTCTTCAAGTGTTGGTACATCTTCGAGGATGGAATTGAACACGTGGACACCATTAGCATGTTCTCCACATAGGCATAAGAATGTTGCAGCCGCAAAATAGGCTTTGAGAATACTTGCCGCACTCAATACTTTGTCCATCACTTTTTGAGATGGACCTGTCGAGGCCACTGTTCGAATGCCCAACGCATACATGGCTGATTGGTTTCTCTCATGGATGCATCGACACATAAATCCCCAGTACGGTGAATCTCTATTGATTTCACTTACATTCAGGATAAACTCCTGCACGTCCACCTCAGCTAACACATCATTTGAGAGGACAATTTCGTAGAGAGTACGGTTTTTAGCAATAAGGGGTCCTAAGTCTCAAAAACCTCCATGACTGACACGATGGATAATATCCAATATTAAATATACCGATAAGAATGGGTTCAATATGATCAGCATAAAGAAAAAATCAAACCCAATATTGGGGGGTGTGTAGTTCTAGTAATTTTGGGTTGTGGGTACACAATGTATAATGGACCACACTTCTATATATATAAGAGGTGCGGCAGAAATTAGGGTTTCCATATTTCTAGGTATAGATTGGTAAACATTATGTAATGTAAATAAGTATGTATTGCTAACAGATTTCAGTGTAATGTGATTCCTATGTATATAAGCATGTATGGCTCAACCGGTTTCTATGTATATTGGTTATACAAATATGTAAGCATGTGTGAGTTAGCCGGTTTCTATGTATATTGGTCATACAAATATGTAAGCATCGATGCAGTTAGCCAGTTTCTATGTAATTTGGTTATACAAATATGTAAGCATGTATTTAGCACGCCGGTTTCTATGTTAATTTTTATAAAAATATGTAAGCATGTATGCAGCACGCTGATTTCTATGTATAGTTGAGTATACAATTATGTTGCATACGTAGGGGTGGATTATCCTGAGTAATTTAGGTTAGTGCGATTTCTATGTATACCGTATCACTACGGGCATTTTGTAAACTAAGATCCTGGTCAAAATGAGTAATTAGCCTTACAGAAGTAATCACGTGTCTACCCGAATTGTTTATGTATGTATGCTAGCTGTGTACTTATTATATGAATATACATTTGAAGGCTTAAAGACAATTTCAATGGTTAGAAAGGGTTGCCAATCGTAATAGACCTTGACTTATATAATACGCTTGTTCTGATCTGTAATTCGAAATACAGACTAATTTTCGATACCAAACACTCTTACAAAACATTCATGGATCTAAATTGTAATGGAAAGACATCTTATGAACTATTAGGCCAAACTAAAATGATTATTCATAACCAACGGATGCTGTCATCATCACGATGGCAGACTCGCTCATGACATTGTAATAAGCCAATGTGTGACCTTCCATGAGTTCCTTACATAGAAAGATCAGCTTCTGCCCGTCCACTGGTGGACCTCCTTTTTCCTCGATCTTGGCCTTAATGTCTTCAATCTTCTCAGTCTTCTTCACTGTGATGATGGCAATTTCCCTTCATGTAAACATTACGGAGACCTGGATGAGTGTCTCACAAACTGGAGCTGGACCGAAACAGGGAATAACTTCATGAGTTGGTTCGTCGAACCTTAGGTTAATTGTGTCAGAGCTATCGTCAACCCATATATTGATTTTCTTTCCTTCCAAAGATTTGAAACTAATCTCCATACTTGATCCTCGATTCACCGCACCCAACCCTTGGAGAGTGTCTCCCTTTATAACCAAGCCACTATATGTAGAGTCAAAATTAGGGTTTACTCAAATCTTTGTAGACATGATTGTTGAATTATGTAGTTTATATAAAGATGTACGAATTAAAACATCATATAAATATGTAGGCACTAAGTTTCATTTTTGTAACTCAACGCGTACATATAAACATTAATATGATACCATTAATGTCTCTTCCTTATTTAGTTAAATGACAATGTTGCGTTCTACAATACATGGGGGTATTAATTATCAAGTCAGTGTCATATTGGTGTCTATGTAGGGCTGAACTAGTCAAGTTTAGTTTTTATTATTAATTTTTTTGTTTTGTTTACATTGATAATTTATTCTCTATTACAAACGGTGCCCTGGAAACCTCTTCGATAACTTTACCAATTTGATCTGCCGCTTTTTTTGTCAACGACTACAACACCTCAATTGGAATCCTTTCGCCCATGTCTACGACATCAGTATCATCGTTTCCAAGTGCATGTGGTTGCAATGTGAAGAGATTCCCTTCCACCACAAAGGATAATCCTGGTTGTCCTTTCTAAAAGTGTGTCACTTGGAAAGAGGTAGGCTCTGAAGCTCTTACACATCCATAACTATAATCTTGCACCATCTAGGTTGGTTATTCACAAACACCCAACATTGTATGTATGACATGACCACCTGCTTAGATGGATTGAGGATGTATTCATCAAGGAAATAGAGGACGTCGATACAAAAATTCGGGACATAGAAGCCACCACTATACAAGTTGAAGTTCGGATGACGAAAATACATGAAGAAATGTCTGAACTTCATACTAGCCTCGAGAGATCGAAAAAATTTGTTCAGCTCTGTTTTTATGGGGTTATTGTTATGACTCTCATTTGGTTGTTTAGATAAGCATGTGCGTATGCGTGTGACAAATTAGTATGATGTTTACTCTTGACCCTACATAACGCGTATGTTGTTTGAGTTATTATGTACCATATTATATATTTTCACTATACATATATATATATATATGTACGATGTAGACGCTAAATATGCAGACGCATGTAAATAAATATTTAGTGCATACACAATGTCGATGCTACATAGTTAGCATACATAATCATTCATCGTCACACATACAGGCGTTAGCATGCATCATGTATGTGCATCGCGTAATAGTAACTGAAACAACAGTTGCAGACATCCATTTCTTAAGGATGGTCCATGTCACAGGTAGGAAATCCATCTCAACTGGTGTAGTGGCCTACGAATTTTTGAGCATGGCGATTGCCCGATTGACTTACAAGCGCACAAACCCTCTCTGTAATAGTAACAACATTTTCAAGGTCTGTAAACTCCCCAAGAAAAGTATCAAACAAGTTCATACCAAGTTCTCCCGAGCCACATATAGTGTAGAATGCAGCACATGCAAGTTGGGCCTCTGGAATACTGGCCATTGATGCAATACGGAGTGAATCCATTGCTTTGTGGGACGCCCAGAAGTTGCCATCTCCCGAATCCTGCAGACATATAGTGCTGACGTGTTTCGTGCTTCCAAAAAATTCTGGAAGAAAGGCAGGTAAGGAGAGTAATCATCACTTAGATGACAGTCAATAAAGAACTCATCCAGGTTTTCCTCCGACAACACATCGGCAGATCGCTCAATCACACTAAGAGACAGACCAGATACAAGAAACAACACTAGATCTCTAAATCCTCCATGGCCAACTCATCGAACGATGTCTATAATAACATGAAAGGAGAGGTAAGGCAAATACATGGCGAGAGGAAGATTACCAGCATTGACCGGGTTTGTTGAGCTTTGCTATGGTAATAAGTAGCATTACCATATTTATAGGTGAATGGTACATATGTACCACCTATCCGTGGATATGTTACATACTACATATATTTGTGGATGGTTAAATATTATATGCATCATGTAGTTGCTCTACATAGTTGCCTAAATTAGACTTAGCTGGCGTTCAATGGGGATATTGCATACTACATATTTACGTATGAGTCGTTCAGCGGGGATGTGGCATTCTAAATAAATACGTAGCGTATTTTTTAGAGACAAGTTAATAATTGTAACAAACGCACGTTCATTTAATGGGTATTGGGGTTTCGTGCGACATATCAACATGCTTTCTGATTGGACGTGAATAACTGAACAGTCGCTCTGACACATGAAAAGAAAAAAAAACAAATTTTACAGAATAGTCGAGACCCTTCACTTCCCTTCTTCTATGTACAAATTATTTACTTTCGATGCTACAATGTAGTATGTAACTCGCCCTTAAACAAAAAAATCTCAGGAAAGCAAACATCTTTCCCTCACTCCTTTTGCTAAACATAAAATACTCAACTATACAATGGATGAGAAGGGAAAACAGGATGTTCACTATTGTTTTGACGACTCCAGCATGGAGTACGACTCAGACAAGATACCGAAAAGCCCCAAGATGATCAATACAACAAGTTCCTGTTCGAACACTTGTAGAAATTCGACAGGGTGAATTTTGATCAGGCATGGGCGAAACAATGGAAGTGCCCAACATTTCAAGACAATATTGGTGCCAATGCAAGGTATAGTCTAGACGCCCTTTTACGGCACTGGAAGACGAGGATAAGAACTAGAGCTAACTTCCACTGGGAACTGGCGGAAGTGATAGCACAGGATTCTGCGTTTCGTTGACCAGCCATTGAGGAAAATAACAAACCATAGTTTTTTGGGATGTGAAAAAGGTTTAGATGAGGGCAAGGTGAAGGATGAGGTTCGGCCTCGGTGGTACTGATGTTGCCTTAATTTTTTCATATCGTATGGCCTCTAATCACAATCACCAAGAATACTCAATTTTATGTGGATCCGAAAACAAAATAAGTAATGCGTACCCCTCAAATATTTGAACCACCCCACGTATTCAAAACTTATATACTGTTTTCATATGTTAGTGGATCGAGATGGGAAATCCTGAATTGATTGAATAATTCAAAAGGATCGAACCTGTGATAGCATGCCATTCTTATGGACCATCTGGACATATGGGGACGAGTGCGTTGGTTTTCGAGGAAACTGTCTGCGACTATTTTCAGGCTGAGCGACTTCACATGGAGTTTGTTAAACAAAATTTTTGTAGAGCCGCATGGAATAAACATGAAAAAGGTATACTGGGGTCATCGCTAACTCTTCACCTGCTGTGTGAAAAGGGAGATCTTGAAGTATTTAACGCATACACTCATGGTAGGGCGAAGTTGAGATATAATTGGAAACGTTTTCGAGAAGTGGTGAGGGAGGCCTTATGTGGATTAGATTTTAATCTAAAGCTATCTACTGCAAGTGCACAACAATGAAGTAATAGTACTTAAGGATCGTATCCACGAAGAACAAGTAATGCACTATTGACTATCGATTATATTTTTCAAGCTATACTAATCAGACTTTGTGATTAACTAAACTAAAACGATGTAAAATATATAATAAAAGGCACCATCCATAAGGTATTTATCGGGAAGTAGGAATCTAACAAGGGAAACTATTCAGAACAATGTTTAAGCTCAATTCTCGACTTGAACAGCAAGGTATAACAAGCCTACTCTCATAGTACTTGAGACTCTACTCGATAATCTAGAGGTCCTAACTCTCATTGGTTCCAAATTACAAATAGGCATTAAACAAGTAGGTTCAACTATCCACAATCAACCTAAACATGAGCTATCGCGGTCTAGGATTGATTGCTCATCTAATATAGTTCAGATTCCTAGCAAGCTTTTGGAGTGCTAACAACCTAGGTTCATAGATTAGTTGATCATGCTACTTTAAGCATTAAGCACAAGAAATAGATAGAGAATACTCTTATTGGATTTGATTCTATTTGTCCCTAGTCATTGTTACCTAAATCCCTAGAAACCCTAAAACTGATTGGTGAACTACTCAGATGTGATTTGGATTGAAACAAAAGACATAATGAAAATAAATTGAAATTGCATAAAAATATAAAAAGGGAGTTTAGAGATTCTTCTCAATGTTGAATTCTCTCTCTCTCTCTCTAGCTTACTGAATAACTCTCAAAGTTCTCTGTAAATAATGAACGATGTGTAAAAGAAACAGAAAATAGAAGTATTTATATGTCCTGAGATCTAGGTGCAAAAAGGAAAATTAGGTATTTGCTTCAGATGCTCGTTGATCGATCGATCAAGATGTTGATCGATCGATCACTAATTTGTGTGATCATTCTTCCAGCTAAGCAAGCCGATCGTGCGGTTGAACAATGATCTGGCAAGCAAGCTTGATCGATCGATCAAGGTGTTGGTCGATCGATCATAGGCTTTATCCGTAAAACTTCAAGTAATGCTCCAAAATCATCCAAATGAGACTCCAATGCCAATAATCCAAGTTCCTAAGTTTTCCACCTGAAAGTGACACAAAACACAGACAAAAACTCTAAAAACAGGCATGTTAATGAGCTTAAAACCTGTAAAATAGAGGTATATCAAGGCCCTAAGAGTGTTGGCGGAAAATTAGGTTTTGTTGTACAATATGTGATAAGCGTATCTATGTCACATTTGTTTGTTTTGTGTTTTCTGGTACTTCTTATTAACCATCATAGCCCGAACATTACTACATATTAATCTGCATAAGGCCACATTTTTATAACTTAAACGCGTACCTTGACTACATGTATTAAAACATTATGTATGTAAGGCATACATATTTATAGACGACAAAGCTACATAAGGATGTTATACATAGTAGGCAGAACATAAGTACATATTAATTTGCACGAGGCTACCATATTAGTAACTAACATGCGTACCTTGACTACATGCCTTAACTCACCCTAGGCTATAAGGCACACATATTTATAGACGACAAAGCTACATAAGGATGTTTTACATAGTTTGGGGCTTTGTAAATATAGTAAGTAAGTATTTTACATTTGTTATCAAAACGTTCCATATTAACATGATTAACTTACGTAAATATTACATATGTTTGCTTTCACAAAGAAGCCAGAGCGAGAAAGCATGTGTGGTATTCCGGGAAACTCAGCACGCTACCAGTAACGCCTCTGTGTAGTAAAAGCCGAAGTAGGCCTTACAAATATGATCAGACCATAGATGTCCACATGGGGGCCATTCAGACCAAAAGTCGTAGATATCATAAAAAGTACGAGAACGACCACCTATCATTTCATTAACTAAAGAAAAGACTTGATGCACAACATTGTAAGCATTGACTAATTCGCCAACATAAGCCATGAATTCATTGAATATGGTGTATTCGATATCCTTCCGGCCAGACATACAATGGAAATCTGCACACGCAATTTTGGCATTTTGCAGTCCATGATCAGATACCATACGTAATTGGCTCAACGCCTTGTCGGAAGGACCAGCTGTCGCCAACGTACAAAGGCAGTGACATATATAGCCATTGGATTTTGTGCACGTAGACAATACTACAAAAAGCACAAGTATATAGAGTCATTGTTTCTGAGCGAAGATACCATACCGAACTTGTCAGTATTGGCCTCCGCCAGTACTTCATCCGACAATACAATTGAGCACATGAAGTGGCCTGTGGCGATAAACAGATATAGATATCAGAAACCATGGCGACCAACACGCATGATGATGTCGCTTATTATTTTTGGTGGAATGTAAGGCGTCGGTATACTTTGTTGTCGGCTCATTTTGTAGATAGAAAGAGTTAGGGTTTCTATTCAGAGTGTGAAGTTTTGTACATAAACAAGACAGTTGTGCAATCAAGAGAGCTATCCGATTAGGGTTTGTATAAGCGAGAGTTTGGTGTTAAGAATTTCCAAATAAGTAGTTACTATGTATGCTACGTTACATATTAAATAACACATTTACCTAAAAACAGGAAACAATACATTATCATATTTATAGCAGCATTGTAACATAATTAAGTACATTATACAAGGCTTTCATATAGTAATGCAGATAGAAAGTACACTTAAAAAAATACATCGCCTATAGCCACATCTATGCAGATCTCTCTGCTACACGTAGTACATATTTATACTTATATCATGCCGTTACATATTTACATTCACGATCCATCATGACGGTAGATTACCAAAATATAGGCAAAAGCATAGGTGTCCCAATAAAAACTTAGCATGCATCAAAAATCTCTAACATATAAAAATACCCAAGACAACGGCTACACATAGCATTAGGTAATTGGTGACCACATCCAGGGAGATTATCACAGAGACGGTAAAGATGGTGGAACAAAGAGCCAATGTTAGTTCCCATTTTTCGGACCAGGCAAATTGACATCCTGAGCTATCTCCTTTGCCACTACCAAGTTTGAAACATCCCGTAAAAACAAGGTGAAAGCGAGTTACCAAGTTCTGCCTTACCACTAAGACATGTAAATGCAGTGAACGCAAAGTCAGCACGCACGATGCTGTTGGCTGATGCAAATGGATTTTGTTTGTAGCATTAGTCAAGAATTCTGCAGGAGCATATCGTGATTCGGAGGATGAAGCCAAAGTGCGTAGCCCCGAGACGTATATTGGCATAGGGTTATGTGCATCTAGACAACAATGGAAGAAAGGCACGTAGAGAGAACTAGCGTTAGTCAGACCAACCTCATAAATGAACTCGTCAATGTTGACATCGACCTGAACTTCGATACAGAATGCAATCGAATGCATGTACCAACCCGAGGAAATAAAAGAACATAGATTTCGAAAACCACTATGGCCAACACGCTGCACGATGTTTATAACAATATCTCATGGAATATGAGGTGTATGCATGATGAGAGAAGAAATTATGTTTGGATTTAGCCTCTCAATTTTTACCCCTGTGGGATTTCACTTAGGAAGACATGCTTCATATATGTGGGTTAGACTCGCTAACTCTACCACATTGTACGTTTAATACATATGTACCTGTTTGCTGTATAAGGCAAGGAAGCTACATAGACATACCTTTTTATGAAAGTAATGGCATAGTTAATTACTTTATATAGTACATATTTGTTTAAGGTTACATAGTTATGAAAGTCATTCTATACTTCGTCTTAGTACATAGATGTCCTCCTGCGTTAATTTTCCCACACCAGTTACTATTATCTCCTTTCCCTCGTTAATTGACGTCAGCATTTGACTATGAGGTTTGATTTGAATTTTTATACATCTGGTCACATACAAAAAGTAACCAAACTACATATGTATCTCATTTATGTATACTAAAATGCGGCAACCGTTTTGTTTGTTATACTACAAACTAAAAGAACTACACCGGAAATATATGATACATAAGTTCATCGCTTCTCCTGCTACATAACTAAATATCTCGGGTACATAATAATAATGTCGGTAATAAAAATTAATGGTTACTCATGCTACAAATTCACCGTCATTACTAAATAAGCAAAACACTAATAGACATAGACATCAACATATGTTGATGAGTATAGAGAGAAAGTATATAACAAAGTAGCCTCTGCATACGGGAACCTCATCATCCATGTGCGTCACAACACACATGGTATTAGCATCCATCCTAAATCCTCTAAAGAGAGGTCTGAATCTATGAATATCTGGATCAGCAATTTCCTCCATGTACCCACACACTCGGTCTCCAATACGGAAAGCATCTACGATATTTGGGTAACTATCGAGAAATTATTGTAGTAGCGCATCACCGTTGTTGGGATCACCTGCTAAGTATATGAGCTTCTGCATAGCCGGAATTTGCTGCATAACCAAGAAAATTAAACCCATTCGGCGATGGGCCCATTGAAATCAACCGCCCTAATCCTCAGATGTACTCGAAAGTGTGATTCCCAGTGAAGATGCAACGCATGAAAAATAATACCTATGGTGATTCTACATAGACTACAACAAAAAACATTATGAATTCCTCAAAGGTAACCTCCGCTAGATCATCGGGTGATAACATGATCGGAAGAAGTGTTTTACTTGATGCTATGAAAGGACCTAGATTTAGGAATCTAGAGCGACCTACTCGTCTGACAGTATCTGTAAGAATCTTACTAGAAATATGCTGGAGAGACATTCCTGATATAGGAAGGAGAAATAAACTGATATTAGCCGATAGCGATCTTTAAATACAGTGGTAACTGAAATTTTAGAGTTTTTTATGTTAAGTATGTACATATTTTGTTAATAGACATGCATGCAGAATAAGAATGTACCAAACAATATAGAGCCCCAAGAAATATGTGATATTGTAATAAACACATGTCACATATCTGTCGTTATTCAACATACATTATTATGCAACATTATTACATATCGTTCGATACTACATATATAGTACAGAAAAATGTGTAATTTACACAATAATGTCCATAATATGCACATATCAGACTTACTATATGGCATAATAAGGTTCTTCTATGTCACTGATAGCGTTACATACATAAGTACGAGTACGTAATAAGATCACCTACATAAAAACCAAAAGGAAACATAGAATTAGATATACATATATTTATATACATACTAGTACGTAAATTACATAAGCTACATATATGCCATATGTAGGTACATACATTACAGTATGTACCTAAATAATAGATGCTTTAGCAAAGCGGGAGGATCATTAACGCGAAGTGCACATAAATGCAGCAAGGGCAGACATAGATATCTATGTCCTGCACCATAAACAAGAAGAAAACTAACCAAGGAACCCAGTGAATGAATACGAGTAGAGTCTTGGCATTCCAATTTTGCCGATTTGAGCACATACATGGTTTCCAATCTTGAGTGTTGAATTCATGCTTCCAACACTACCGAGCAAGGAGCTGTAGACATAATGCCCAACATCCAGTTTCCCACAAAAACATAACATCCACCACGACCAACACGACGCACAATATCTTTAATCATACCATCTGAGATGTTCGACAGATACATAATACTGTGGGAATCGAGTCAAGGAATTGTGGTATGATTCCCAATTTCTCAAGGTGTGAAGGCACTTATCCGATTTAGCACACATATATTTAAGGGTTATTATAATGTAGTATTGCTATATATGTTTATTCATATATGTCTCTACATTGTTGTAATATACACGCGCTACATTGTTCAGTTGCTCAGTAACAAAAAGTAAGGGATTAAAGTTGAAGAAATGCAGCATTGTTAATCACCCACATTACATACTAATACTTTTGAATATCCCCTAAATTTTTATAACTCGGTCAGTTACAACAATATATAACTACTGAATATGTTACATTTTTATTATCGAGACTATACATAATATTTGTTTGACTTTCACTGTCCGTATTTATGACAAAATATACATTGAATATTTGCAAGGTTATCGATGCGTCAAAATCTCGGCTATATTTTTGTAACTCGGCCAGCAAAAATGAATACATAATTATCTAAAATGACACATCTTTTAATTGAGACTGTACATAATAATTGTTTGGTTTTCAACATCCGTACTTATCTCATGGTAAACAATAAGTTTCCAAAGCGTTTATCATTTAAAGTTGCGTGCCGTATTATGTTCGTAGACACCGGTTCATGATGCGGCACATACATTGAATAGATGGAAGGATTTCAAAGCGTCAAAAAGGAAGTTATTTACTGAACCGTCGCTTAATTTATCAGCCAACACTATAAATATATATCATTTCTACCAACATCCCCACTTACTACAATTCAATAACTTCTTCCGAAAATACTAAAAATACCAAAAATGATTTCAGAAGGAAAAGAACATGTAACATACTATTCGGATGAATCTGATAATGTTTGTGACTCCAATGGGAGTAGGACGATAATCTAGATATTGCAAAGGATCTGGTCCATAAATTGTTGTAGGATATCAACAAGTTGACGTATCGAGAGGCAAACAAGAGGCAATGGAAATTGCCAGCCTGTCATGCTAAACGTGGTTCCAGATCCTGTTATAATCTGGATTCCCTTCTTGCTCACACAAAGGCGAAGAAAAATATTCGCCGAAGCCTCCATTCAAACCTCGCAGAGCAATTAGCCAGCGAGATGAAATCCATCGCAAACAAGGGGGGAAAGACTTTTTTAAGCAGTGGAAAGGTCTGCATAAGGGTGTAATAAAAGAACTTGTCTAGCTTCCCCTTGATTATGAGGACCAAACTAAGGAAGATATACATTTTTTCACTTAACACATGCGTGATAATTTTTAACCCCACTTTTCGGCTTGTCATTAAATCTTACATGATATCAATATTTATGCCTTTAATACTCTAATATCAAAATCTATTACTCACTAAGTAAGCAACACGAGGCTAAAATACAAAATGAAATCTTACATAGAGATGATTGCCAACGTGTTGAGAAGGGAGGCTGATAACAAGTGAGCAAGATAAAGTTAATTGCATTGTCCTTACATGTATTTTTTTTCTTTCAAAACTTTATTTATTTTATTTATTTATTTATGTAAAACTACATTAATTAGTCACTTTATTTATTGACTACATATATATAATTATATTTTATTATTTCCTGGTTACATGGCTTCATATTTTAATTCATTCTACTCCTCATAACGAATATTTATGAATACGTCTTGAAGTATTGACGTCTGTATGTTTAAATTTTGTATACGTCTCAAATAAGATTTTGCATAAGAGAAACCAAAATTCGCATGCAACCAACTAAGTAGAATAGCTAACACTTTTCAAAACTTCCAAAAATAATGGATGATATTATATAAGTGGATGT
The DNA here is from genome assembly GCA_900406435.1 of Lepidium aucheri. Lineage (NCBI taxonomy): Eukaryota > Viridiplantae > Streptophyta > Magnoliopsida > Brassicales > Brassicaceae > Lepidium > Lepidium aucheri. The sequence goes on from OVBA01005355.1 coordinate 13,676, forward strand.
TAGGCCGTTATGTTTGAAGCCCAATCATTTCATTTTAGCCGTTATTACAACAATAGTGATACGATGTCAGCATAAATAAACTCGTAATTACTACTAAAGTAGCATATTTGTCTATATTTATTCACAGCTGCCTCTATATTTTTAATATACTCACGCTACATTTTTCGTTTGCTGATTAACAACATTAAAGAAACACCAAACAATCCACATACTGGAAGTTTTACTCTACATATTTACAATAATAGTGTTGCATTTTTTATTGCATTGTATTTATTAAAATGAGTGTAGAATTGTTATCTGCATCATTCATATAAACTACATTTTTCTGCGTGAGTTAGTAATGACAATACATAAAAATAGAGAATTCTGCTTGTTTTATTTTTATACTGTACATACTAATAATTTTGAATGTAGCCTTGTCACCGCATTTATTCACATCGCTACATTTTTTTTGCTTCGTAAGTAATGACAATAAATGAACGTCAAAATTTTGCATCTCTATTCTTCCTATCCTACATACTTTTGCGTGGTCAACAAAATTATCTCTGTAATCCTAACTTCAGTCTTATTAGCCTACCCTATAAATAGATAACTCCTACCAACGATCTCACTCATCACATTGCAAATACTTACTTCTACCAAAATACAAAAAATTAGTTCCAAAGGAAAGGAACATGTTGCTTACTATTCTGATGAAATTGATGGTGATTATGACTTCGATAGGAGCAGTGACAATAGTCAGGATAGTACAAGGGATGTCGTCCATAGGTTCTTCCAGCAGATCAACTGATTGATAATTCTAGAGGCTAATAAGAGACTGTGAAAATGCCCATCTTGTCATGGAAAACGTAGTTCCAGAGATTAGTTTAATCTGGATTCCCTTCTTTCTCACGTAAAGGCCAAGAAAACTATACGCCAAAGCCCGCATTCACAACTCGCGGATACATTAACAAGCAAGATGAAAGCCCTTGCCACTTAAAACGCAGAAGGAAATTGTTTTAAGCAGTAGAAAATTCTAGATAAGGGTGGACATAAGGAACTTCTCTGACCTCCATTGGGTTACATGGAGCAACATAACATCGTATCGTATGGCCTCCCATTCTTATCATCCAATAAAAAGGGCTGGGAAAGGATTCCAAAACACAACATGTAAAGTTTTGTTCCACTGAGATAATTTATGTATTACAACTAACTACTGTATCAGTGCTCACACATATTTTGTAATATTTTTAGTGGGTAGGGATGGGGAACCCAGAATTGCTCGACGACTTTAGAGAGTGGGAGCCTGCTAGACCACGCCATGCTTACAGCCCAAAGGGTCACCGTGGGATGAGTGCTTTGGTGTTTCACAAAACCCCACGTGGCTATTTCCAGGCCGAACGACTCCACATGGAGTTCATTGAGTAAAGGTGTGACAGAGCGGCTTGGGACCGTCAAGAGAAGCGTTACTGTGGAGGTTTCACCAACTTTTTGGCTTCCGTGCAAAAGAGGAAGATATTTATTTCTTCAATCAAAACTCTCATGGTAAATTTTTAGCCACATCTCCGCGCATGTCAATAGATATTACATGATATCAATACTTCTAACTCTAATACTTGACATCCAAATATTTTACTCATTGAGTAAGGCAACACGAGGCTGATTTGAGTGCACAGGATGGGAGCGAAAACATGCGGGCAAGACAAATTTAAGTGCCATTGACTTTTATGGCATTGTTCCCTTGTTTGTTTGTGTTTTTGTTACAAACCTTTGTTCGTTTTCTACATAGTTGTCTTACCATATTTCCTGTTGTTTACATATATATACGCAATGTTGCGACATAGTTATAACGTCAACTTCTGCTCCTTTTTTCATTCGTTCCACCACCACACATTATGTATTAGTATGTCTCAAATAAGAAAGACTTTTCATAAGAGAAACCAAACCAGACGCGATTAAGGTAACTTCACATGCAACCAACCAAGTTGAACAACTAAACCTTTCAAAACTTGCAAATATACTAGACTCTGGTGGATCAGTGATAGTTGAGCTTGTTATATTTGAAGCACATTCATTTTATTTCAGCCGTCTACCAACTAACAACCACTCAAATATGTTACATAAACAACAGTGTGTAAAACGTAAACAACATCACACACAATAAGATCATAGAGTACATAAATATATACTAGCAAAGGGAAAGGATGGTTAAGACATAGTGCAACAAGAAGCAGTGATAGCAGATATCAACTACTGTGTAATGCGACATGCGACAATATGAGATATAATCTAGCCAACCAATAAGACGATACGTGCGATAATTGGGAGTTCTAATTCTTTCGATTTCGGCGCATACATCATTTCAAATTGCGACTGCTTCTTCAAAGTTTCTCATTCTCGCCAGCAAATAATCCAAAATCTTGATTCTGATATCCTGTTGGCCACAGAGATAGAGAAATGCACCACTCGCAAACTGGGCATGCAGAACACTGCAACATGCCGCATGACAAAGATAATCCATTGCGTCTTGCGTCGGCCTATCTAATGAAAATGAACACAACCCCCATACATACATAGCAGTCAAGTTGCTTGCATGTAGGCAACACCGCAGGAAGGGCTCGTAAGGTGAATTATCGTTACCTAGAGCCACACCATCAATAAAATTATCTATGTCCACTGTAGCTAAGTCGTCGTCAGATAATACAATCGTGCCGAGACAACGGCCACAAGCAATCCTAGATAGCGAAAACCCATTATGACCAACACGGTAAACAATATCAGTTAAAATATTTTTCAGTAGCTGTGACAGAGACATGAATGGAAAATAAAAGGGTACGATTTTGAAGAAGGATATTAGTGCTTTGCTGGTTTTTATAAAGCCACTACTATGTAAACATCACATATATGTAGTAAGGATAGATATATACGTGGCTAAGAATAATAATATATAGTCACTGCAAAAGGTCTATTCTTGGTTATTAAAAATCTCAACATTTAATTGTGTACTTTCATCCAATAAAATATATATATATATATATATGTAGCTTTAAACGAAGAAAAATATGCCACCTATGTAAATGCTCATAAGAATGTTACATAGCTAATAAGTGTCTTACAATGTTGTAAAGAATGTAACATAACTATTGTGCTTTGTAAGTATGCTACAAAGTTGCCAAAACTTCTCACACTATTTGCTACAGTTATGTACATTTAATTCAAATAACTACGTAGTATACTTATTTTCAAAAACTATTCACACAGATACCGATTGTGTAACATACTTAGCAAAACTGTGTATTGTTAAGACGATAACTCTAAAGCATAATTACCACCAATTAATTATGTGGACATATGGACTTTAAAATGTTATATAACCTTTCACATACTTAGAAATTATGTTGAATATTTCACAAAAATATGCCAAATATTAACGAACTATGCAGAACTTGAAGCGGATAGCCCGGGTTAACACTCTGGCAATTCCGTAAATATTTTTTTTCTCCATTCTGGCAATTTAGGGAACTTTAGTATTAATTCACCAACAATAAATCCACTATATTTTTGTCTCATTCTAGTCATTCAACGTAACTATTGTCCCAATCTAGTCCGTCTCCCTAATTTAATATGAACGCAAATTGGAAATTCTTGATTGTGGGGAAAAATTTCAGAAAGATAAGATGTACTAACTATTTTTATTTTATTGATTAACTTTGAAAGCTTTTAGTTACAACTAGTTTTGTACCCGCGCGATGTACGGGATAATGTTTATAAAAAAATTTATGTGATGCTTGATTTTTACAATAATTTGGTTATTAATTTAATTTTGAGAGTCAAGAATCAGATAACCAACTTATAAATATATCAATACGAAAACTGATAGTTATATTTGATTCACTATGTCATCAATATAATATTCGCGCGTGGGTTTCTTTTTATTCACAACACTTGTTACTTTTGTCTTTTGTTCCTTTAATAAACTCACGATCTAGATTCTTATTTACAATTTATACCTGTACGAATGCGCAAAATAATATTTATAAACAAATTTATTTAACATGTAAAAATAAATAATTTTCAACCAATACATTTAACATCTAAAAATAAATAATTTTCAACAAACATATTTGATATTTATATTTTAAAATTAGTTTTGTTGTAAAAGTTAAATGATGTTTAAATTTTAGTTTCTTAAACTTATTTATTACGTGAATATAAGTATTCAATTTAATTTAATTTTTTTGTTTGATTGTTAATATTCGGTATATGAATAAACACATACAACCTTTTTTATTAATGTAATAGTTTACAATTTATAATTCATGTAATTTGTTTGTAAATTAAAGTTGTGCCTTGCTCTATTAGAACCAAATACATAATACTTCTAATTTTGTATATAAGTTAGAAAAATATAGTTTAATATAAAAGTTGTATGTTTAGTTTTCTGATATATATTGAAATGTAGTTATGATGCTAATTAACAAATTTGGCTTTTATATTTAAAAATAGGTTTGATTATGTGTAGAATTTTTTAATCTTATTGGTAGTTTGAATTAGTGATGATGCTGATGTGTATTATTGTTTTAATCTCATTGGTAGCTTGAATTAATGATGATGCTGATGTGTCACCACCAAAAAACTGTAAAACGCCTTATGTCGATCTTTGGAGAGACATAGTCTCCTTTTTATATATATAATGTCATCAACAGAAAGCGACGCCTAGAAAGTATAAAATCTTACCAAAGTTATAACTAATGAAAAACAAAATCAGAATTACAAAGCCAGAGATATTGACGTTGATTGTTTTGCTTGGTATAACGTGATGACTATTATAAGATTGTAACCTAACCTAACTGTTGAATTCGGTACCATTTGGTTAAATCGTATTATTACCAATCCAACAAAATCTTAGTAATATTTAGTACAAATGGCAGAGTAATATTATTAAATATAAATGATAAAAGAAATTACTGATAAAAACATCATTTTAGATTTTGGGTACTATTTTTGTTTGTTTCCTATAAAAATCGAATCTCTAAACTTGAAAAGAAAACTTGATTTGTTCTTTGTTATGGTTTAAGGTCTGAAGGTTCTGTCCTTTTTTTCTTTTTTTTTTCATGGACCATTGCTCTGCTTTTGAGGTTTCGTTATAATACTTTGAATTAAAAAAAAAACTTGAAAAGAAAACATAAAGTAAAATTCGAATTTACCACTTGGTGCTAAGTTAGATTAGGAATAAACCAACTAAACAATTTCTTTTTTGGCCAGGTTATATGAGAGACAAGGTCGATTAATTTAACTGATTATAAATGTCGTACTTAAGTGTTATTGGAACAGAATTCTAAACGACTTTTAAGACAGAAAATCAAAACTCGCGTGCCACGTCACGTTTGATGAATTATTTATAATAATATAGAGCCATCATAAATGTAACGAAAATTTTAAGTTTTGATCATATGAAATTACAGATCAAATATTTACAACTTCTTGATCTGAAAAGATACTTGTGTGCATTCGATACAACACATAGTATTAAGAGCACATGCATTAATCCGCATTACATAAACGTTGGCTTTTTTTTTGTGTGGAGGAAAACAAGAAACATTACGTAGAGCTCCATCTCCTAAAGTTCTATATTCAAATCAACATTTAGAGGATTGGTTGGTCTTGACCAAACTCATTAAATGAAACAAGATCGAGCTTACATCATCAAATCGCTCCAACTGTTTTTGTCTGTATTGGTTCGATTTAGATACTGTTGGCTGTGAATAAATATGCGAGGCATTTGTTTATGTTGGTCATCGAGCTAGCAACTGAAATTGGTAACGAGTCACGTGATTCGATTATTGGGAACAAAGAGAGAAGCACGTAGAGAGAAGAAGTTTAAGTTTCAGGATTCAAATGTGTGATAAGATCTATCAAGAAGAAAATCTTATCAAGGAAGATATGAAGAGGATTTAGTTGGGTTCCGAGAAAATAGGAAACAAACTAAGGAGCTCTTTCATTATAAAAGAGATCTCGATTGTAAACCGAGACTCACGAACTTTGGCTTTAGAAAAGTTAGTGAGAATCTCGTCGATTGTTTTTAAAGTTAGGTCATCGGTTTTGTTAGAGTAGTTTTTAGATCGATAGGTTGATAGCTAATCGATTGCTAAGATTGTCTTTTGTAAAAAAGAAATTCTTAATAAAAGTGTATTTCTCTGTTGAATTCAGTTGTTGTTATTCATATTCCATTTTCAATTGGTATCAGAGCGGTTCGCCGCATAACTTTGTTAAATGTTTCAGGTGTTAGATCCTGGTGAAAAAAATGGAAAACTCGCAACAACAGCTTGTGGTGGTTGCAAAAACTCTGAAACTTGATCCAGATAATTATGGACATTGGAAAGTGCAGATGACACAGAATATTCAGGGGATAGATTCAGATGCTTGACTTGCTTTAGAAGAAGGTTGGGAGCCGCCTATGATCAAGGATGAGGATGGAACCCTCA
>OVBA01005356.1:0-20131 GCA_900406435.1 Lepidium aucheri
TTTTTATTAAATCATTCTTCATACAAATTATAATCTTTGATTCTTCATTAATATCATCTAAATGAATCGAACTAACAAAAAGTAGACTACAACTAAGCGAATGAAAATCTAAATGCAAACAAAACACAGCTAATATGTCGGGTAGATGATTAGCTTTTTTATACACGTGAGATATATTGACAATCCAATCTTTCGAAATTAAGGCATATCACAAGCATACTAGGAACGACATCAAATGTTTATCTTTGATCCATGTCTTTAGAAAACCAACCACTATCTCAGAATCAACCTCTAACTCTATTTACGTTGCACAAAACTCCAATACCTGAAAAAAACTATAATATACACTTTATAACTCCGCTAACGGGGCAGAGCATATACCAATATTTAGAGAGAACCCATCACACCATCAACCTTCACTATCTCTGATTACATGATGCATCACATCATCAATGATATCAGAGCCGAAGGTCCCATCCCATTTTTTCCGATCTCTTTTCTCATTTTGTCTATGTTCCGCATTTTCCTGTTAGAATATTGGTATGCCTCGTCGACATCAATGTGGAGAGGATGCTATTACCGACTGGGCAGAACTACGTTAGACTCTCTTAGCGATGCAAGAGAATATTCAATCCAACATAATTAAATCATTCTAAGAGATGACAGAGACTTTAGCTTACATAAGTCAACCACAATGTGAATCTAACAACATATATGTGCTTGATTTCGATGATGACATAAACCCTACTACGGAGCCTCGCAATCGCCATGATCATGATGACACCACTATTGATCGTGATAATAACATATGGGAATCAGAATTCAAAGTGGACTTACCTGGTTAGTGGCGGTGGAGGAAGCTATGGAGTTTAAGGGATGGTAGAGAATCAAAAAGTGGCTCTTGTCGCGACAAAATTTCGAGGTAAGGCGGCCTCATTGTGATTACAAGGCAAAGCGACACATTCGAACCAAGAAAGAGAAAATCCGTACATGGGACAAACTTAATCGGTGTCTTCGATCAAGTTTCTACCGTATAATTTTGATCGTGCAATGTCCACTCGTCTACATAATCTGTGACAAGGGTCTCGGTGAGTGGGTGATTATGCTGAGGAGTTCTCGCTGTTACCAACACGCAACTAGATATATGATATAGAGATATAGTTGGTCTCACGTTTTATTGGGAGAGTAAGACCACAAATTCAGAAAGCAATGACACAGTTTGACCCTTGCACAATTGTAGAAGCTCATCGGTGTGCTGTTGCTTTTGAACAATAATTCAAAGTTTCATCTACATCTTGGCAACAGTTTGGTAATCGCAGGAGGTTTGCTTGTAGTTCTAGTAATGATGTTGGTGGTTCGCAGGGTGCTAGTAAAGACTCGCTTCAGTTGGGAAATGTTATATAGTCAGAAATGGGTTCTGGTCCGTGTGTACAACGTCCGTTACATCAAAATTTTATTCACTGCTTCTCTTATGGGGAAGCAGATCATAGGCAGAATATGTGCCCTACGGTCACTCGGCATGGTTTGTTAATAAAGGAGGTCAAATGGGTTAATAATGAACTTTTTGAAGCTAATCCTATGGAAGATGAACAAGATATTCGACAAGAGCATGTTTACGGTGACGTAGGATCCATATTAATGTTACAAGATGTTTTTATCTCACCTATAACTTTAAGTGAGCCTGGTCAAGGACAAACATTATCCACTCGACCCATATGATAAACAGGATGGTCTGTTGCTTTGTAATCGATTCTAGTAATTCTGGAAACGTGATTTTAGATGAGGTGTTTACAAAATTGGGTCTGATAGGTGAAGCTCACCCTACCCCTTATAAGCTCTCTGGCTTAATAAGTCAATAAATATTCGCATCACATATCGTTGTATGGTGCAGTTCTCAATGGGTTCCTTTTGTAAGGATGCATTTTTCTTCGACATTGTTCCAATGGATGTGAGTCATTCATTCTAGATTGATCTTGGTAAAACGATCTTCACATGATGCATGATAGATGATGCAACACCTATATTTTTGTATTTGATAGCCGCAAGGTAATTCTCTTTGTGTCTCCACCACCGAAAGATTCAACAAAGCCTGTGAATTCTCTTCGCACACCTACCTTGCTCTATTCATTTTCAGAGTTTGAAAAAGAGTTGAACAATACTGGATGTGCATGGCTGCCCCTTCCTAGTATTGTTTCACGCGAGAAACCAACTTGCGTGACGCCTTGTCTGATGTATTTAGTGAGTTTGATGATGTGTTTCCTACTTAATTGCCATTGTGTTACCACCACTTCGTGATATTCGGCATAACATAGACTTGGTGTCTGGTTTATCTCTTCTAAATAGACCTCATTATAGGATGACCCCGCAGGAACATGAAGAAGAACTACGACACCAAGTGGAAGAGTTACTAGATCGAGGATATGTTCGCCAAAGTATGAGCTCGTGTGCTGTACCGACTTTGCTCATACCAAAGAAAGACGGTTCTTGACATATGTGTGTGGATAGCAGGGCTATAAATAAAATCACAATCTGGTACCATTTTTGTATACTGCAACTTGATGACTTGCTAAACCAAGTAGGCAGAGCTTCGGTATTTTCAAAGCTTGATCTTATAAGTGGGTACCATAAAATATAGATTAAACCGGGAGACAAATGGAAGATGACACTCAAGACTCGAGAAGGCTCATTTGAGTGGTTGGTAATGCCATTTGGTGTATCCGACGCGCCAAGTACATTTAATAGGGTACAAAATTAAGGGGAAATCAGCCAAAAAAGCACCAAATTCTCACAAATCGCCAATACAAACACGAAATTTTAGGCCGACCAAGAAAACATTCAATTTTATTTTACTTCCTAATTAAATACAAAAGTTTCGTTTACTTGCCAAAATAAGCATGATGTTAGAAAGATGTTTTTTTTGTCGTTAAAGTAAAACAACGTTGAGATGAAACGACGTCGTTTTACCGTTTTTTGAAAATTATAAAAGGGAAATTGGCCAAAGAAAGCTCCAGCTTGTTACGAATCGCCAAACAAAACACAAATTTTTGGACCGACCAAAAAATACTCAATTTTATTTGACTTTCTAATTAAATACTATATTTTTCTTTGACTTGCCAAAATGAGCACGCCGTTAGAGAAACGTAACAAAATAATTTTACACTGTTTGTTTTGTCGTTTGTGTAAAATGACGTTGTTTTGAATAATATCTCAAAAATAATATTATACAATATGAATACGGTATAAGAATCTAAATGAACATATGCCTATAAATCTATATGAACACGAGCATTAAAACTTAAATAAATACAGGTCAAAAGAACCTAAATGAATGCATATCTATAAACTTAAATGAATATATGTCTAAAAAACCTAAAACAAATGTACACCAATCTAAACTTATAATAGGATAGACCTGCATTAATGTACTATAAATGGATGTATTATATACACTCATACATGTCTATCCATTAATAAGTTTAGATTCGTGTTCATTTATTTTTGGTTTATACACATGTATTCATTTAAGATGTGCATTCATTTAAAAATTTTGACCCGTATTTATTCAGGTTTTAAGGTTTGTGTTCATATAGATTTTTAGGCATGTGTTCATTTAAATTCTTAGGCCGTGTTCATAATGTATAATATTTTTTTGAGATTCTATTTAAAATAACATCGTTTTACTCTAGTGGCAAAACAAACAGCGTCAAATTATTTTGTTACGTTTCTCTAACAGCGTGCTTATTTTGGCATGTCAATGGAAAATATGATATTTAAATTTGAAAGTTAAATAAAATTAAGTGTTTTTTGGCCGGCCCAAAACTTTATGTTTTTTTGGTGATTTGTAACAGGTTGGAGCTTTTTTGGCCAATATCCCTTTTATAATTTTAAAAAACTATAAAATGACGTCGTTTCATCTGAGCTTAAAATGATGTTTGTTTACGTTAACGGCAAAACAAACAGCTTTTCTAACGGCATGCTTATTTTGGCAAGTCAACGAAAACTTTAATATTTAATTGGAAAGTCAAATAAAACTGAGTGTTTTTTTGGTCGGCCCAAAACTTCACTTTTTGGCGATTTGTGACAACTTGGTGCTTTATTTGGCCGATTCTCCGATGTTAAGACCGTATATTGAATGCTTTGTCGTTGTGTACTTTGATGACATACTAGCTTTTAGTATGACAATGCCTTACCATAAAGAACACTTGCAACAGGTTTTGATGACGTTACGACGAGGGTCATTATTTGTGGTGAGACATAAATGTAAATTAGGTGTGGAGAAAGTAGTGTTTCTATGATATGTGGTCTCCAAAGATGGCTTGACTTGACTATGGATATACCAACAATGCCATGCGAGATTAGCCAATACCAACAATTGTTGCTCAAATTAGAGGCTTCCACGGTTTAGCTTGTTTTTATCAATGTTTTGTTCCACACTTTCGCACAATAATGGTGCATATGATAAAGTGTATAAAGTCCAACTATTTCATATGGACTACTGAATCAGAGTCAGCAATTTCTGAAATCAAATTAAAGCTCACAACTGCACCAATTTTGGTGTTAACATATTTTGAGCAAACGTTTGAACTTCATAGTGATATTTCAAACTAGGCATATGAGTTGTACTGAGTCAAACTAATCATCCGGTATTTTGTAGTAAAAAGCTGACAAGGTGCACAGAGTAGATACAATACCTATGACATCAAGTTTTATGTGGTGGTTCAAGCGATCAAGCATTAGAAAAATTACCTATTTCACAAAAAGTTCATCTTATACACAAATCATGATGCACTAAAACATCTCGATAGCCAGGTAAAGGTTTCCTCTAGACGTGCTATTTGGATAGCTTTTCTCCAACAATTTACTTTCAGAATTCGTCACCAACCTGGAAAGTTGAATAGGGTCACTGATGCTTTGGGTAGACGCCAATATGTGGTCACAACACTTCATACTTTTGTGCCAGGGTTTGCTTCATTTGCGGATTTGTATGAAAAAAATCCTTACTTTGGGCCTATTTTGTGTGATGTTCAACTTGGATTACGTATGGAGTTTACACTCGTTGATGGGTTTTCTTTAAAGGAAACCAGATATGTGTACCTGAGGGTAGCTTGCGTGAGCAAACCATTCATAAGTTACATCAGGAAGGACATGTTGGTAGAGATCGAACATTACAGCTTGTTATAGTTTTTTATTTCTGGCTGCACGTTAGATGTGATGCGATGAGATTTCTGGAAGATTTCAGAACATGTCAATGGGGAAAGGGTGGAGCAACAAATGCTGGTCTTTTTTTATCACTTCCGATACCAACCCAACCATGGACAAAGATTAATATGTTCTTTGTCTTGGGTTTACCTAGAACACAAAAGGATAATGATTCTATTTTTATGGTTGTCGACCGCTTTTCAAAAATGACACATTTTGATGCTTGTAAAAAGACAACAAATGCTGTTATAGTGGCTCAATTGTTCTTTCGTGACATCTACAAACTCCACATGATACCTTGCTTAATTTTATGAGATAGGGACACTCGTTTCTTAAGCCTTAGAGGTTTTTGTAGAAGTTGTTGGGCATAAGCTTAAATATGAGTACAACATATCACCCAGAACCGGATGGTCAAACAGAAGTGATAAACTGTTCATTTGGCAGTATGCTTTGTTGCTTCGTATAGCTAGGTAAATAATAGTTCATGGGAATTAAAGCTACCATAAGCAGAATTTGCACACAACATGCCACTAATCTCAGTTCAGGATTGTTATTGTTTCAGATAGTATATGGTCAGGTTCATCGAGGCCTTTTGGGTTTATCTACGCCCAGATCAAACAAGGCTACGCGAGTCTGTTGTTAACTTTGTTAACTCTATGCAAATGATATACACACATGTTATCACTAATCTGAACGGTTTGTCGATTAAGTACAAGACAACAGCAGATTGACATCGTTGCAAAGTTATTTATGAGAAAGGTGGTTTGGTTTGGGTTGCTTTAACGAAATTAGAGAGAATTTCCATTCATGAATACAACAACCTAAATTCTCGTCAAATAGGACCAGTAAAGATTCTTGAACGCATTGACCCCAATGCGTACCGTATCGAGTTGCCTACGCACATTAAGACTTCAAACGTCAAGCACCTTCGCCCTTTCGTTTCTGACAACAGCCATCAAGATGCAGAGGAGTAAACTCTCATACCCTCGGAGACATGATGCAACACATCATCAATATTTCCTTGTTACTTTTGTTTCTCGTTACAAATAAGTAAGAGTCTTGTACTCTATTTCATGTTTCAAGTATTTTAGGAGTCTTCCTTATTTGGCGTTTAGGTTGTTATTTAAGATTAATAATCTTCTTTAAAAGAGAAGGGGATCATATTATATTCATTCGGACGTTATTAATTGAATTTTAGAAAGATTTTAGGCTTCGTTTTCCTTTCAGATTAAGATTCGATCCTTTTAATCTTTAAGAAGAACCTTCTCTTTTGAGTATTATGAGAATCAACAAATTGAAGGTTACAATTATGTTCTTGATCTCCATTATTACGCCTGAGCAATAGCCAATTCAGGATTACCCCTCGACGTACCATCAATATTTAGTTTTAACCATCCTGCACTTGGCTGGATCATGCAATCAATCTCCTTGTTCTCGAATTTATAACATGTAAGCTTCTCTCAGCTACATTTGAATTGGAGACCTCATATGCTAAGCCACAAAGGAATTTAACCCAGTCTCTACACGTACCCTTGACACCAAAAACATTTTCACACCACCACCCACCATGCTGCCATTGAAAAAATAGACCAACCAAAATTCCTTATTACCAAGTTATTCCAAGATTCTTATATAACCATTTCGATAGAGACATAAAAACGTTTTTCCACCGGTCTGGTACTAAACGGGTCCAGATACCCGCCACTACAGAACATTCACGAAGGATGTGGAGAATTGTCTCCTCACCACTCTTTTAAACTTGACAAAAATTCGAGTTGCTTAGGTGTCGACGATATCTCTCAGAATTAGTCATTAGAACTTGGTGCATTGTGAGCTATAAAACGGTTTAACATGTTTTGGTATGCACAATTTCCAAATCCGATCAAACAAGTATCCAACAAAGGGGCGTGAATTATGATCAACTGTTAGTATAGAGTAAGCTGATTGTACTGTAAAGTTACCCGTAGAAGTATCTCCCCAACATAATCTATCACATATACGAGTTACCGTATCAACCACTACCGACAATATATATAAAGACAGATCTCATGAGGCAGATAATGCGAGATTATATCCATACGCCAACCATATTCCTCTATCCATAACTCCCAGGCTTGCAACTCTGAAATATTCTCAGGTAGTTTACATACTACAAGCGCATTCAAAGGTGTGTCCAATACCCATATGTCTATCCAGAATCTCACATTGTTTCCATTCCCAAGGATCCCAAAGATACTACCACTTGTAACCCGATAGTGATACTCTTCCACATCGAGGAACACCCAAGCTTTGGTATCATTGAATTATCCTCTTCAACATTCGAGACTCTGTATTTGCTTCTAAGTACCTTAGCCCACAAACCATCTAGATCATGAAGCAGTCTCCATCCAGTTTTTGTATCTATTGTTTATTACCATTTTTAAAATATTTTATTTTGTGATAGTTTTGAATGTTATCCATAAAAGTTACATAAGAAAGCTTTCTCATGTCGTTTGCTATATTTTTTACTTCAAGGTTTTTCACGGAAATTTAAGTGTTTGCTAATATCAAAATTTTGATTTTTGATTTTTATTTAACTTTAAACTTTGTGTAAAAACAAGAGCAAACATAAAATTTTCATTTGAAATATTTTTGTACTTTAGAATCATAAAGAGAACTACGACACTTTTCTATTTACGTAATTGCAAACTTTTTTTTGTTCAAACAAACGCAGCAAAAAAATAGTTTCTATTTAAAACAATCGAATTCACAACAGCCAATTTGGTATGTGGTTCCAAAGTTTTTTTTTTCTGTTTTAATTTCGCTTATGTAAAACTCTCCAACATATGCACTAATGTGGTCAAGTGTTTGGGCGAGATTTTGAGAAATTTGAGAGTTGAATAATGTAGTTTACATGAGATATGGGATAACCCACTAATCAAATCCAAGAACTATTTTTTTGGCGTCTCTTCTTCTTTTATCGGTCCTCCTTTTAGCAAGTCTAAGACAATGAACAATGAAACAAATTATACTTCTAAAATCGAAGAGCAAAGTAAGACAAATTTCACTTTTTTCCAAGTAACAAAACATGAAACGTCTTAAATATTTTGCAACAAACAAAATGATTTATTTTTTTAAAAAAAAATTGTTGTGAGAGAGAAAAATAGAGGCCGCAAATGAGAGGAAAAGATGGATGCATCAAATGAGAATTATGGTTTCTTTCTTTGCAAAACCAATTTTATACCTAGGGTAATTTATAGGAGTAAATTCAAGCCCAATAAGCTTAAATTTTAATTTTAGACTTCATCTAAAGTCTACGCGTAAGAAGACTTCACACTAAATAGATTTCACCTTAAATTTATACTAAATGACTTCACGTGAAGTCTACATATACGTAGTTTACATATAAAGTCTCTAAACCATATACCCTAAATATTAATTTTAAACCGAATATCAATTATTTTATATTTTCAAAGTCAAACTTTTTTAAAAAAAGTATAGAAATATTTAAATATTCAAAACTAATTTTTTTATTTTAAAAGTTGTTAAAATATAATTCTTACATGATTCCTAAACCCTATGGTATTATTACATACTGTCAAACTCCGAGAATTTAATTTCATAAATTTTAACTTTTATACTTAATAATTGTTTATACATTGGTTGTGTATATAGTGTTTCATCAAAAAAAATTTATTTTATTTATAAAAGTTGAAATATAAAATAAAATATTGTAGTAGAATTCATATGAAGTTTACACTGAAAACTTCATATGAAGTCTACATTAAACTCTAAACCCTAAACACTAATTTCTAATCTAATTTTTAATTATTTTCTATTTAATGATAAAAATTAGAATAAAACTTATACAAAGATATATATTATAAATCAAAGATTACATTCAAAAATTTGTAAAGAAAATACAAATATTACATGATATATTATCAATTCATAATGTCAAACCCTAATGTGTTAGATAATACTCTACATGATGACAAACTTATAATGCCATGACAAAGTTATAATGGCAAGCCTTAAAGAACATGATTTTTGTTATTTTAGTTTCATAAATTTTAGTTTTTATACTTCATAATTGTTTATATTTTGGTTATGTATACAATTGTTTGTCCAATTATTATTTTTAATTTGTTTTAAATAAACTAAAATCACGAAATAGACTTCATATGTAGTCTACGTATGAGCAAACTTCTATTGTAAACTACACAAAGTATATATATAACTGTAATTGTAATTTGTTTTTTTTCTTTAGTTATGTAGGAAAATATTGTAATATTACTAGTTTTTTGAGTTAGTTTTGCATTTGACTCAAATTAGATCTCTTTTTATATTTGCAATCAATTTTTAGGTCATTCTAGTCAAATCTCTCATTCCTTACACATGTATTTTGTGTATGATAATATAAGAGCTTTCACGTGACTCCATTTGACATTGAATATTATCGGATCACGTTTAACTCGTTAATCTGAGAACGAGCTATAAACAATTTCCCCTGATCTATTTCGACGCTTATGTTATATGTTGAACCAAATCACCCGAATTAACAAAAAAATTCCCCCACTATAATTTGGCAATCGTTTTAATATAGTTTTTAGGAGAATCTGAATAAGTAGCTATAAGTTTTAGTATAATCATTCGTTATTCACTCGGAACTGTTCACTTTTTTGACTAAAATATCCTTTTTGTAGGTGTACTACTATTGTTATAGGTGTACTACGTAAAACATTGCTATTGCATAATTAAAATTATAGTGTTAAAAACATGTTACATGTGTTACTACTATTGTTATAGGTGTACTACTATTAATGTTATAGGTGTATTAGTATTTGTAGTTGTTAATTTAAAAGTTTACAGGTGTAACAAAGTTATCAGACTATTACATAATTTATTGTGTAATATTAGTTATTTCTCATGTATTCGATGTACATAGTTACATGTCTAACAAGTCTAATGTATATAATCACTCGTTATTTACATGTTTAACATGTAATTTACATGTTCACGCGTCTTAGTTACATGTTTACGTGTTTATTTATATGTCTAACATGTACTTATGAATAATATAGATATTTCGGTCTGATTGTTATTTTGGTAATGGATTCCATAGTTAATTTCTTAATTAATTGAAAACCTATATTTAGTTTGCTAATTCATCCTAGTGTTTATTCAAGAAAAATAAAACAATCGAATACTTTACCCATGTTATAGAGATGAATCACACATCTTCTTTTTCTTTTTCTTTTTGTTCATCTCTTCCACAACCTTAGTTTTGGGTCCACTTCTTTTTATGTTTCTTTTAATTATATTAATTTTGATTTATACTTAATATAATCGTCGTTGTCATACTATTTATACTAATGTTGACCCATGAAGTGAATCTAAACATTCCTACTCTACAAAGGTGATTGTCCTTTTACATCCAATCAATGTAGTTACTATTTATGTGATTCTTACTTATTGTCCTTAATTCAAAGGATATTAAGCCTCTCCTATTATATCACTCAAACAAGTGATCTGTTTGATTTTATACAAAAGAAAAGTTTTAGCTTATTTCAATTTTTGATGATACAAAACAAATACCACATATATATATTTTGGTACATCTGTTTCCATTTTTTAAAGAAATATATATTTGTTCCAGAATTTTGAAATATGGTTTTATAATTTCTTTTAAAAGACGTAAATTAGTTCTATTTTTGAAGACTTTGATAGCTTATTATGTAATGAAAATGATGTAAAAAAGGAGTTGCATCGTTTAATTTTGTATTACAATGTCTGTTATTTTTTTTTTTGACACTGTATTACAATGTTGGTTTAAACCATAATAAAATACTTGGAAGAAAAATAAAACCAACATTGTAATACAAAATTAAACGATGCAACTCCTTTTCTACGTTGAAGCGTTCTATCCAATTTGTGGACCCCCTCACAGACCTTGTTACTATTTTCCTCTACAGACAATCAACTTTTTTTTTTATTGGGCTAAAGACAATCAACCTTTTTTTTTAATGTCAACGACACTCAATAATATTTAGTGTAGAAATTTGGCTAAGTATAGAAGACTTACCTTTGGAGGCACCATTAATTTGACCGGATCATTCTCATGGTCGATGGTCATGTTTCTCTCAAGGTTCGCAAGTTCGTGGCAGTGGGTTTGATATCATTGACCAAATGGTCGAGTATACGATTGTCCGCATTTTCCTTGGTCTGTAGTCGAGTCGAGGATCATCGACCTAAAGGTCGATCATTCTGAATCCTGTCTTCATTCTTTGGTATGTGAGGTCGAGCTGAGTCCATCAACCATAAGGTCGAGCATATAACTTCCCGCATCGTTCTTGGTACGTCCGTCGGTTCGATCTTCTCGACCTCAAGGTCGAGCATCTGACCTTCCGCATCGATCCATGGTACATACCGTCGATCCTATACGAATTAACCTCATGCTCGGTCTAGCCCGATCTGCAACCTTTCTAAGCCGAGGATCGACCTTGTCCGGTTGATCCTGAGGTCGATCCTCTCGTCCAAGACCAATCCTTTTTAGCTCAAATTTCATTTTTCACAACTTTTCTCCACTCTCTTGTTACCTAGACCAATACCAATATAAAAACACACAAAAACAAAAAATAAACAAGAGAAAGTAAAACTATGTACAAGGATACCATGGGGTTTTCTCCCATGTGCGCTTGTTTTACGTCTCAAACTCGACGTTGTTTATCATTTTTTATGCGGTTTAAGGATCGAAAAGTGGAATCTTCTCCGGAATTGTGTCCTAAGAATCGGCCAAGTTATCCTTTGTTCGAGGAAATGTTGAACCTACTTTGGTATTCCCTTCTTGAACCATTCCTTCAATCCGTAGAGTTCTCGTCCCGAACTCTCCATACCCAATCATACCACATAAACTGCTCAATCTTGCCTTGATAGGATATTATACCGCATTTTTCACCTTCTCAAGTACCACGCTCTTGTTGACGAAGTCTATGTTTGCTCCAACTGTGCCAAGAAATGGTCATCACAAGATTAATGGAATTTCATAATTTTGATCTATCTATACTACTACAAAATTCATTGGGACCAACATTTATCAATCTTGATTGGATAATCAACCAACCTTCCAACCAAATACTTAGTAGATGCATCCCCAAAAGAAATAGATGAGGTGTAATCCTTCATATCAATTGTCCCTAGTTTCTTTACTATCTCTAAAGATAGCAGATTCACACTTGCACCCGAATCACATATAGCATCATCAAACCTCAATTTTCTAAGAGTACAAGGGATGAAAAAAGTGCCTTGATCCTCTTCCTTTGGCAACACCTTTGGCTCTAGTGGTCCTGAATCAAGCTCTCCACCATTTGCCAATAGCTCCTCAACCTTTTCTTGGTTGGCTAAAATTGTTTTCATGAACCTCACTTATGTTGGAACTGCATGCAAGTTATCCACATTTGACATAGGAACACCTATCTTACTCATACTCCCTTTGAACTTAGATAGCACTCTTATGAGCTTTTGTATAGAAACGTCCTGGAAATGGAAGTGGTGGTACATAAGGAGGAAGCTCAATGGCTTTCTCCATCTTTCTCTCAACTCCTTTAAATGCACTATTCTTATCATGAGGAACTTCCTCAACACGTGCCTTGGACTCATCAACCAATCCATTTATACTCTTACGTTGAACTTTCCTTGAAGTCCCCTTTGAAACACTAGCTACCATTTCAACAACCTTGGCATTGTCAAGAACAACTTTAGCTATTTCTACCCTTTTGATGACCTTGTTCCTCTTGTCTTATTCCATACACTTAGCCTCCCATTCATCATACTCTTCACCATCTTCATATAGGAGTCTTGCAATTTCATCTAATTCCTTTTCATTCTTATCGTTTGAATTGATGACATTACAATATTGTTTTGGGTTTTGCTTGGGCTTTCTAGCAAGCTTACCAACTGGTATTTGACTTGTAGAGGCAATTTGAGAAACTTGATTGTCGAGAGTCTTTAAGTGAGAGTAAATTTTACCAAATTTAGCTTGAGATTCTTTGTAGTGAATATCAACTTTACTTTCAATTTTGTCTAATCTTTCATTAGTTTCTTGTTGTCATTTTGTTTGTCCCTCAATAATCTGCTTCAACATAGCTCTCATATCAGCCTTTTCACTAATTGGTGCTCGTGGATAGTTGTCACTAGGGGTGTCAATTAGGGTTATAAACCTGCAGGTTGCATCCAATCTGTACCACTATGGAGTGGGTTAGGGTTTAAGTTTTATAATCCAAAAAATCGGGTATTGCAGATCGATCCACTATGGTTTAACGGATGTTGTAGGATAAACCCGTACGAACAATAAACTAACCCGCGAATTAGAATAATTTGTCATTTATATGTTTTATTAATCATTAAATCTTTAAATTATATTTTAAAAGTTTCAAAATATTTAAGTACCTTGTATAATCGAGCATTTACCTTCATATACACGTTCTTTATTTCCATTTTAATTAGAATATTTTATATTTTTTAAAATTTTCTATTTTTCTTTAATCCGTTTTTAATAGGTTAGAGATGTTGTTTTCTTAAATTTAACTTTCAATTTAAATATTTACCTATTTAATTATGTTTGCTTATTTTTCAAACTATTTATTCTGTAGTTTTGACACAACAAAAATTCACTCATTGCATGATAATTAATTTTAATTTATAGACATTTAATTATATGTTGTTTTTATTACTTAATTCCATAATTATGTCGGGTTAGCGGATTAACCTATTAAACCCATAGTATAACACGGGGCAGTCTAGGATTACTAGTTTAAACCCATGCATTATAGAGGGCTAACCTGCAAAAGACTGCATGTCTTCCAGCGTGTGGTGAAGCCAATAATCCAGCATCGACCTATCCAAGTTGAGCTGAGGTTCGAGTATTTGATTGTTTGTGCTTTGTCTCGCATGCGTCCGGATCGGGTTGTCAGCATCGACCATGTGGTCGATGGTCTGGAATGCTAGGATGCATCTTCTGGAAATGGTGCGTCGAGGATCTAGGGTCAACCTCATGGTCAAGACCGCACGATCTGAGTCCTTGTCCTGAAGCATTCTAGTTTGTTTATCCGTTGGGACGCGACCATCGACCGAGTGGTCGAGCGTTCCTTCACCTGCATTCGATCCATGCAGAGATCGACCTCACCCGGTCGATCTTGAGGTCGATCCTCAATCCAAAAGCTCCACTCTTCAAAGTTAAGCTCTAAATCACTAAAAATGACTCAAAGAAGAAAATGTGCAAATGCATGATCTTAGGACTCTAATGCATGGACTATACACAATGATATCTAAAAAATGAGACTACATGCAACTTATATGAATGAAAATGATGCAAAATCAAAATAAAATAGTATAATATTTACATATATCAACTGGTCAAAGAAGTTTGAAGTTTCTCTAAGAGCAACAAGATATTTCAATTGACTATCAACACTAGTAAATCAAGTTATTGGGGTACATCTTTGATATTCAGTATAAGCGTGGTTTGGAGAATAAAGTTGCTGATGGATTATATATAAAGGTGTATGCAGTCCGATGGAGCTGATACCACAAGAATGTTATTGACATTAACTATTCATCAATCTTTGGATATACAAGCTATTTACAAGGAATTAGATGCTAATGACGAAATGCTGAAACTTTTACAACAAATATAGCAAAGTGAAGTTAAATTTAAAGCCTATTCGATTTGTAATGGCCATATTTTTTACAAACATCGTCTCTGTTTTCCTAAGCATTCTACCTTTATTCCACTTTTGCTTCATAGGTTAGACAATAGTATTCATGGAGGTTATAGTGGTGTGTTAAAAACAGTGAAGCACATTCCAACGCAGTTTCAGTGGAAGGGTATAAAAGCTGATGTCAAAATTTTTTTTGTGGAATGCTTGGTGTGACAAACACATAAGTACAATAATCTATGCCCATCGGGTTTGTTACAACCTCTTCCCATTCCTTCATAGTTATGGTCACATCTCTCTATGGACTTTATAGAAGGGCTTCTTGGTCTTATCTCTCCATGGACTTTATCGAAGGGCTTCCTTTGTCCCATAGAGTTCATGTTATAATGGTGGTGGCTGACATATTGAGAAAGTATGCGCTTTTGGATATGGATCCACAGATCACGTGCGATTTCATGTTGAGAAAGAGAACTACTCATATCAAGAGCGACAGTGAGTTTAATTCACGAGACTACCATAGCATTGCTAGCCCACCAATCATCAAGATCATCAGAGTTTGCGGCTGGTTGCGTAACTGAACCATCCACAAAGCCAAATTTCTTTCATGCTCGTAAAGCAAGGCGAATGTTAAGAGCTCATTCATCATGATTTGGACCTCTAAGTTGAGACTGAGAGATAATAGCATCAGAATTATCTCCAGAAGAGAGGTCATATGGATCTATCCGATGTCGTGATAGACCAGAACAAACCTGTGAAATAGCACGAGAGTCGACAGCCATTGTTGATAGAAAGACAACTCTAATCACTGAGAAAAAATCACAGAAACGTAAGAGGATTTCTTGATAGAGAGAATCAAGAGATCAAGGTCAATAAACGATAGAATAAGGAGATCGAGAACCCTTACTAAGATACTAGGAATAACTCTGATACCATGTCAAGAAACAAGTAATATCGGTAAAAGGTTTCTTGATCTTCATTAGTACTAGCGGCAAGATATATGTATAGGGAGATTAACCTAATACAACTATAGCTTAATTACCAAACTATACAGCTTATAATTAATAATTACAAAATAGATCATTATATTCTCCAATACTAACTTCATCACATTACTCCATCCTTTCACAACTTTAGAGGTTGCTCTGAAATTCAGAATAGAGATCATCAGACTTCATGGAGTTCCTGATTCTTTAGTACTGGTCGTGATAAAATGTTCCTAAGCACATTTTGGGGAGAGTGCCATCGTTTGGCACAAACTCAGCTGAATTTCTCTACAACTTACCACCCAAAATCAGACAGCCAAACAGAAGTTATAAACAGGTGCTTCAAGAAATATCTTTAATGTTTCGTTTCTGATCATTCGAGGACTGGGCTTAGTTTTTTCCATGGATAGAGAGCTCTGGTACAATACTTCATTTCATACTTCTTTGTGAACCACTCCTTTCTCCTTCGTTTATGGTTGGGAGCCACCCAAATTACTGAAGTATGAACATGGAACAACAAACAATTTCGAGTTAGACATAATGCTGAGAGAGCTTGATGCTATGTTTGAAGGAATCAAATAGAATTAGGAATCAAATAGAATTTGATTCCAGCTCAAGCACATATGAAAAACAATGCAGATAAGCACGCATGGATCTTGAATTCAAAGTTGATGATATGGTCTTCCTTAAACTCTGCCCATATCGACAATAACCTATCACTAAAAGGATTTGTCAGAAACTTTCAGTAAAATACTATGGTCCTTTTGCTGTTCTGGAGAGGATTGGACAAGTAACTTATCGCTTACAATTGCATGAGTCTTCTAATATACACCCAGTCTTTCATGTATCTCTTTTAAAGTTGGTTTTAGGCAAGCATCACTCTGTGAATCCTCTTCATCAAGAGCTCAATGATGATGTTGCTGAATTTGTCTTATTTCCACAAGACATTGCTGATACTAGATACACAAAAAATGGCAACTTAGAAGCTCTTGTTCTTTGGAAGGGTCTTCCTCAACATGAAAAGAGTTTGACATTTGGTGCGAGACATTGCTAAGCAATATCCTGAATTCCAGTTTGTGGACAAGCTGAGTTCTATTGGCGGGAATATTGATGAGCAGTGGAAACAATATGTGAGGAATAGGAGATTGGCACCTAAGCCTCTAGCTGTACCAGAAGATTTACACTAATAGGTGGAAAACGCTGAGCAAATGGCTTCATGTGAGAAGGGTTTACAAAACTAAATCAGCTTCACTATTACTGTTAGAATCGTTAAAGTCAGTTGTGAAACTTGTAATTCCTTTGAAAAACTATCTCGATTCTTTTGATATCTTGTGAATTTTTTGAGAACTCTGTAATTCTAGAGTTCTTCCATTATATAAAAGAGGAGATTTCGACCAAAAAGTCTATCATTAACATCACTAAAAGTGTTATTATCTCATTTCTCATTTAGTAATGTTATTATCTATTACACTAACTAGAGAGGACGTCCAAAGATGTACGTGTTATTATAAAAGGAGCCAATTTTAAAAGGCAACTATTAATATCGAATGCTGTGTGCATAATCTTGAGCACGTTACAAAGTTAGCAACGAAGTTTTCTTTATTTCTGGAAACAACTTGTAAGAGCAAAACCTTTTTAGTTTGTGTTATAGTGTACTAATCTTTCTCAAATTGAGATATTACTTTAAGGATTTAGTAGAGAGCGTTAGTTAAAGCACGCGGGACCATTTGCTCTTTCAAGATTGGCTCTTCGAGTCTTCAAAAGTTAAAGGCCTTGAAGCTAACCCCAATTAAACCACACTCTACGAATTCACTCTTTCTTTTTTTGTAAAAAGGGTTAGATTAGTTAATAAAGAATATATTCTGTACTGAATGTTACGTTTAAAGGTTATTTGCAAAAGATATATGTTTATTTTTTTATCAATCAAAACTTTGTTTAAAACTATATTTTAAAAACACCATTTGAAACAATTATTATTTATAGTAGTTTGAAAAATCATTCTCAAGTAGAGTTATGTATGATCGTTTAAGAAATGACCATCGTTTATAAATACATATGATTGTTTATTTTTATATCTCACATATAATTATAGTTCTTTTTTTAACAAGTAACCATTAGATCGACAACAAGAGCCAATCCATAACCTAAATTCTTTAAATAGAGTAGGATGCGATATGAACCCACCACTTCATGCCTAGCTTTAAATCAGGGTCAAACCAACTGGGTAACCTGTTTCTTAGCACGTATAATTATAGTTTAAAGAACAATATATGATTCACATTATATTTCGAGAAAAAAAATTATGTGTTAATATTTAGAAAATTGTCATTTGTTAGTATGCAAATATTACTTTAAAATAATAATGGTAATCTATATATTTAGTTTTAAATCAAAATAATAAATATATGTTATTACATAATTGTTTGAATAATTATTTAAATCTGATTTTACATATTAATATATATATCACATTATTCTAGTCATTTGCTGCAGTATTACTATCAATAGTAATCTTCAAATGATCTTAGTTTGAAAACTTCTATTATCAACCACTATTTTTAAACGGTTGTTATTTGAAAAGTTATTTTGGAAGAGAAACTATGCGATTTTGGAATCAATGTGTTATACAAATCTTTAAAAAAAAGATTAACACAACTACAATTTTTTTTATCGTAGTGTTATGTCCACAAAAAAACCTACGCAAAATTCAAACAGTTTTTATTTTAACGGTTGATTTTTCCAAAAGGTTGTTTCAAACAGTATCATCAATCATACCCATTGTTGAAAATTCTAATTTGTTTGCTTTATCATTTAATTATACAATATAGTAACTTATAACACATTCGATCATAGAAAAATAAACTATTAACATCAACCAACTTCATAATATACATTGAATACCGTAATTTTTGTTTTTTCTAAACCACAAAAGGTTAAATTTACTTTATTTACCACCATTCACATAAATAAGTTATAAATTACTATAGTGTTGTAGGTGGATTCAAGATTATACGATTTGTTTTTGATGGTAATCCAAGACCTGCAACTAACTTCTGCATTTGATAATAATTCTCAGCAGAATTATTATCTTCTGGCAAATACTCTTTCAGCAAATCTGCGAATTGATTCATACTTCTCTCACTTATGTTTCCTTCACTTTTAGTAGACATCAACCTAGATGCTAATGACAATTTGGATAAACCTTTTCGACATCCCTCATAGATAGGTTCATTTGCAGCATCTAGCATATCATAAAATTATTTTGCTTCGGGGTTGGATTCTTCAATTTGAATTTTTCCAAAAGGTCGTTTCAAATATTATCATCAGTCGTACCCATTGTTGAAAATTATAATTTGTTTGCTTTATCATTTAATTATACAATATAGTAACATATAACCCACTCGATCATAGAAAAATAAACTATTAACATCAACCAACTTCATAATATGCGTTGAATAACGTAGTAATAGTCGTAATTTTGTTTTTTTAAAACCACAAAAGGTTAAATTTACTTTATTTACCATCATTCACATAAATAAGTTATAAATTACATAGTGTTGGAGATAGATCCGAGAATCTACTTCAGTCTACGCAAAACAATGGATCAAATGCTAAGTAATAAACTTATTGAAAGCACTGAAGCCTCAACTCAGATATCTTCATCAACTCGGCAAAGTTTCTTCTCGGAAAGTGCCTCGAACTTGAAAAGAAGTCGGACGACATGTCAACGAAGCAAGAAAATGGAAACTTTCCTATTCCAACATGGCAAATTTCTGAAATCTAGCATAAATCTTCTAGATACGATCTTATCAAGAGAATTGTAAAGCTTCTTTTATTCAATCTACTCTGTAATCCCCTCTATAATCTATAAATAGAGGAGCAGATCCTTCAAATGAAGGATCAACTTTTGACACACACATTAAGCTAATAAAGAAACTCTCTCTTGGCAATCATCTTTACTCGGCTAGGGTTAACTTCTTTTGCTCCAATTCATCTCACAAGTGTCTTTGTCCAATCTTCTCTATTTTATTCAGTAACCTCGGATTCTAGTCCCTCTGTACTAGACCCGGTTCCAACACATAGGTTTTGTGTATTTTTTTTATGTTAGTGATGATTTGAATTCCGACAATACCACAATAACCACACTAAATATACAAACTACATTGTTGATACATTCGGTATATATATTTGAAGTAGATATAATATAGGAAAAATTACTATGATAACCTACTTTAATTTATAAATTACTTAGAT